>BJBW01004954.1:0-106105 GCA_004320125.1 Scolopax mira
AAGTCACTTTGTCATAGAAGGGGATCAGGTTTGTCAAGCAGGACCTGCCCCTCGTGAACCCGTGCTGGCTGGATCTGATCACCTGGGCGTCCTTCATGTGCTCCAGAATGGCAGCACTCAGGATGATCTGTTCCATCACCTTCCCAGGCACCGAGGTCAGACTGATAGGCCTGTAGTTCCCAGGATCATCTTTACGACCCTTCTTGTGGATGGACGTCACATTTGCTAAATGCAAGTCAGTTGGGACCTCCACAGTTTGCCAGGACTGTTGGTAGATAATGCAAAGTGGCTCCACAAGCACTTCTGCCAGCTCCCTCAGAAACCTCGGGTGAATCCCATCTGGGCCCGTAGACTTGTTTGTGCCGCAGTTTTGGAGCAAGTCCCTCACCATCTCCCTTAGAATTACAGGGGCTTCATTCTGCTCCCCACCCCTAACTGCTGGCTCAGGACTCTGGGTACTCTGGGGACACCCTATTCCACTGCTAAAGGCTCAGGCAAAGAAGGCATTCAGCACTTCAGCCTTCTCCTCATCCTTTGTCACTGTTACCTCCCATATCCAGTAGAGAGTGGAGCTTCTCCCGAGTCCTCCTCTTGCTGTTAATATATTTATAGAAATTCTTTTTATTGTTTTTAACATCCAGGGCCAGGTTAAGTTCTAACTGAGCTTTGGCCTTTCTAAAAGGCTCTCACAAAAGCAATCTCATCATTGTTCTGAGGTCTGATTAAAAAAAACTCTTTTCCCACCCTCAAGAAGTTTCCTTCCCCAGACAAAACAATCATAGTTCAAAATTTGAGTCCAAAATACAAAGATTAAATCACTAGATCTTCTTATTAACAATAATAAAAACATGATTTCCAGTTATTAAGCAGAAAGGTTAAAGACGCTAATGGAAATAGTGATTTTGCAAAATATGTAAAAATATAATCACATTGTTTTAGTTGCACTTGAATCTAAACAGAAGAGGGAATTCCAATACAGAAAGTAAGTAGGCCTTACATGAACTCAAAAGAATCTTACTGAAAAATCAATGAAAGCACTTCATTAAGAAATCAAACAATAAAGCTGAAAAACAATTGGCAGACTCTTGTATTATATTAATATATTCAGTTAATCTGAAAATGATTTTTTTTTAAAAGTACTCATCATACCCTGATTTCTTTGTCAAATGGTTTAATGAAAGGCGATCCTCTCATTGTCTGAGTTTTCATAATCTGATCATCGAGAATAGCTTGAATCTCATCCACTGCACACAGAATATGAATACCACTCTCACGATACAAGCTTGTATTGAAGGAAATTGAATCCCAGGTTTCCATCATGGTACGCATTGCTTTCTCCAAGGAAAATTCCTACAGTTAAAAAAGAAAATATTTTATTTTAGTCAGTGCATTATTCTTTTTCGAGCTCATTAAGTCAATATATAAACTTATCTAGCTAAATAAGCTACTTTGCTCTCACAGCATAAATAATAAATAATAACTTCTTGTTATTATTTTTCTTAGTATATAATTTTCTAGTGCACAAGAAGCAGTACACTCGGGAAATACTAATGATGTAACATGAGATATAAATATTTACACACTCACTGTTATATTCTAATGGGCCAAAGTCTCACCAAATTTCTCTTGCTGCATAAGTGCAAAGACAAAACTTCTATTAAGCCATAAAAGCCATCACCAAGACAGTGGATGTAGTGTTTGTCACCATCAAATCTCTATGCTTACCTTGCTTGCACCTACACTTATAGCTTCAAACTCTTCCAAATAAGGGGCTAGATTCTGCTTTAAAACTTTTCTCAGGGTAGTTCCAGAGTCTGGTGTTAAATCATATCCTACTATATTTGACATCTGCTCCCAATGACGAGCTCTCATGCCGGGATTACAAAAGATAGTCACAGTGGGAATATTCTCCTAATTGAGGAAAAACATTTATAAGGTAAAAATTGTGATGTGCACTGTTTCGTAACATTTTAATTGTCTCTGATGGGCATTTAAAATTCTGCTGCAGTAGCTGATGACATGAAAATATTTTCTGAAAAGTGCAGATGGATCCATTCAATTTCTAAACAATTGTAGTAAATTACTTGTATTGGATCTGCATGGCAAGGTTTTGGTAGTGGGAGAGCTGCATAGGTGGCTTCTGTGGGAAGCTGCTAGAACTAGAGCCTTCCTCTGTGTCTGATCCAACCCATGCCAGCCGGCTCCAAGATGGACCCACTGCTTACCATGACCAAGACCATTGGTGATGGTGGTAGTGTCTCTGTGATAAATATATTTAAAAAGGGGAAAAAGTTACTGTGCAACAGCAATTGCAGCTGTAGAGAGGAGTGAGAATATGAGAGAAACAACTCTGCAGACACCAAGGCCAGTGAAGAAGGAGGGGGAGGAAGTGCTCAGGTGCTGCAGCAGAGATACCACTGCAGCCCACGGTGAAGACCACAGTGAGGCAGGCTCTCCCCCAGCAGCCTGTGGAGGTTAACAGTGGAGTGGGTATCCACCTGCAACCTGTGGAGAACCCCACACTGCAGCACATGGATGTGACTGAAGGAGGCTGTGACCCCATTGAAAGCTCAGACTGGAGCAGGCTCCTGGCAGGACCTGTGAGCCTGTGAAGAGAGGAGCCCAGGCTGGAGCAGGGTTGCTGGCAGGACTTGTAACTCAGTGGAGGACCCATGCTTGAGCAGTCTGTTCCTGAAGGACTACACCCCGTGGAGTACAGTCCCATGTTGGAGCAGTTCATGAAGAACTGAAGTCCATGGGAAGGACTCACATTGGAGAAGTTCATAGAGGACTGTCTCCTGTGGGACAAGGAATTATCCTTATCTTGACCCATGAGCCTTTCATTGGCTCTCCTCTGTCCAGCTGAGAAGGGAAGTGATTGAGAGGCTACAGTGGTTACCTCGTGTCCACCCAGAGTTAACCCATCATATTACTGAAGAAGAAATATAAAACTGTTAGGCACAGTTGTAACAGAAGAGAGAAAAGGAACAATTTTTTCATCTATGCTATGTTAAATTGGGTTTCCATTAAAGTAACATGTAGTCTCATTTCAAAATTCCCAACTACATCCTTTAGTGTTTCTCTGCATCCAAAAATTAGTTTTCTCCTCTATGTGTCCACTCTAACAATTCACATTTCTAAAACTACAAAGATATCCAAAATCAAATTTTATTAAAATCAATCTGGAAATGGTGATTCAGAGAGTGCTCTCTCTCTCTCTAGTAATAGAAGTCTCTGGCACTGCCTCTGGCACTACCTGTACAGTGCTGAATTTAATATTTAATGCTGAGGGACAAATGGTAATATCCCTCATTTTTTCTTACCTTAAAGTCTTTGATCTGCTCCAGAACTGAAGAACACATTTTAACAGTTGGATTGGTTTCTTCTTCTGCTTTCTCTTCCTCAGTTCTGTGTTGTGTGGTCTTTTTCAACTCCTGTTGAATTTTCTTCTTCTTTCGTTGGAACAGTCTAGACGCTTTGTATATCTCTCTAAAAAACTCATCAACCTCAGCCTCCATGCTTTCTCCATTTAGTTCCAAAAAGGTACCATCCATCCATCTGACAAAAACCACAAAATTAGAAAACAGAATAACAAAAAAATAGTCCACAAATAATTAACACTTTGTTTTGCAACCAAAGGAAATGTAGATTAACAGTTACTTAATGACAGCAAAGCTCTTGTTTCCAACTTTGTCATTCTATGCAAAATTCTAATGCACGACTAAAAATTGCTTGATCACCCTCCTCTACTTGTGTAATTGTCTCAAGTCAGTCACATACTGAAACAAAGTAACTGCATGGATTGAGAAATATGGATCAAGATCAACATATGACATCAAAATATACTAGGCCTTTGTATTTTCCAAAAAAATTCCATACTTTCTAGCCATACGACATAATAACCTACAAAGAGTGCAGGAAATGGTAAACAACCCCATTTAATTTAGGCTCAGACATACTAGAGTTTCTGTGATAGGATCTAGCCACCACACAGCAATTTGAGCACAACTACATGGCATTTTGGGCAGCTGTTGTGTTAATGTTTCATTACATACAGATTGTGACCTTTCTAGTGGAACTTCTTCCTTTTCTGGTATACAACTTTTTCTTCCTAATTGAGTTTTTTCTGAGAGTTTGTCTTATAAGCTTGACCAGCATGACCAATACAGTTAGAAACCAGTATGCGATAAACTAATTTGCATTACAAATGAATATACACAGGCATACATGTTTTTACGTACCTGACATATCATAAGGGCAACTAGGATTTATTAGCTTTGGATTTCTGTTTTGTTTTTTGAAGTGTTTTGAAGTGTTTCTTTTTTTAAAAATAAATGAACTGACATATTTTCTAGCTGGATTAAAAATAAGCCTGATATGTAAATTCTATTATTAGTAATCCAAGCATAATAGTAATAAACAATCCACATGAACATGTGACATGAACAAAACCAGCATGAGTATTTTTATCCACTTTCCCTCAAAGAGCTGAATTACCTTTTTTCTGCCTTTTGCCATTTCAGTATAAGATGAAAGAGTTTCTGATATGGTTCAATCTCAACTTTTAAGTTGTTCAGCAGTGGGAACTCACTCAATTGCCATTCAAGCAGAATCTGTTCTTTATTAATAACAGCTACTGTTTCATCAGCCTCCTGTATGCGTTTCTGTAACGCCCTCAGGTCAGTCACATACTGAAATCAAATAATTGTACCTCTTGAGACATAACTAAGCCATGCTCTGAACAGCTATCAAAATAAGATTTCAAAATAAAGTCTTCGTATTTATGAAAATCTTAGAAAATGTGGGTTAAAAACTCATCTTCTTATCCTTACACATCAGATTAACACTCATAAAAATAAAGTTGGTTTTATCATTACTGAATTTGAGAATACACCACCATTTTCAAAATGTTTGAGCTTTAAAATCCACTCTTCCAGGAGGCAGGCATACACATTTTTATGTACTTGACAAGTCATAAGGGCAACTGGAATTTATTAGCTTAGGATTTCTGGTTTGTGCTTTGAAGTGTTTTGTTTAGAAAACAAAATTAGAAGGCACAATTGTGATATCCTCCAATTAAAGCACAAGGCATGCTCTGGCAATTATAAAATACTTCTAGATATCTAGAAAGTTTTGGAGTCAGTTCCTGCTGTTCATTAGCGGAAAAATGAAGCACTGAGGTTCATCGAAAAATAAAAACAAATAAATCAAATTGCTACCAATCACTCTTTCTAATCTGCTATTTCTTCCTGCTCAATATATCAAAAGCAGAGAAGAAAATTCTGATCCCAGTGAAGTTATTTGCAAATAGTGTCACTAGGGTCAGAATTCCATCCTTTATATAAACCTGAGTAAAAAAAATCATTCAGTTTATATGCCTGGTTTATCTCAGTCATTGCTGGGATCAACTTTCAGATAAGGTATATATAAAGCACAACTTTAGACTAAACTTTCCTTTAACTTAAATGCTATTGCCAATGAAATATAATAAGGAGGTGGAAAGGAAGGGAACAGGGGTCATTTTATGAGTTTGTTCATTGAAGCAAGAGGATAATACACGTTTTAGTTCACATTTGTTAAGATAACCATTTACTTTCAATTCTAAGTTTCTTCCATGACCGCTGTGTTATTAAACATACAAAACGTTTCTACCCATTTTATACTGTTAAATGTTAATCACACCTGTTGCATGCAATCCAGTTCTGAGTATTCTTCAAACTCTGCCACAGAATGTGTCAGCTTGTCTATTTCCACCATCAGTTTCTCACATTTTTGTATTAGTTCTTGCTCTCCTTTATGTTTAGACTGTTCAATTAGCTACAAAAAAATTTATTTTTTTTAATGGTAAAAAAGCAATGCAAAAGTGGTTGAAGTCCTTTCAATTATTAACATACATAGTATCAACTAAATTAAATATTTAGCGCAAACAGAAAAGAAGCAATACAGATAAGTTATTATCCTTTCAATACTGAAATTTCTTCAGGAGTTGCTTTCTGTATGCCCCATGTAAGTATGTACAACCTCTATATGTTAATATGGAACCCTTGTCTCAATAATCATCGCAGTTAGAACTATTGCCCTAAATGCCTTCTTCATCAACCAGACAAAAGATAGGAAAGTATTAAAAAAAAAAAAAAAAAAGAAATGAGATATTCTAATCTGAAAATCTGAAAGAGGACATCTACAGTTGATGAAAGCCAATGCTATGCCACATATACAGCAGAACAGTTAAAGAGTTCTTTAGGGTGCACAGAGGGGTTATTTTTAAGATACCAAACAAGAAATCGGCTGAGGCAGAGGAGAACTCCTTAGATAAGGATGCCTACTGCCATGCAAAAATTGTGAAGTAGACAAACAGAACTCCAAAGGAGAAACGAGTTTTTTTCTATTTCATTACAATAAGAACGGACTCATATCTGAGAGCATAAAATGCAAATATCCAGACTCATAAAAAGATGTAAACTATTCTTGTCCTCAAGCTCTAGCATGGTGAATGTTGTTAGTCAGCCACAGAGAGAAAAACTCCTGAGGGACTCATTTAGATGCACTCTGTACTACCGTTTTCATTAAAAAGAATTTGAACAAGCACCATGGACTCTTTGTCAACATACAGAAAATTAATTTCACTCATTCATTTTTGGGGATTAAAAGAATGGCAACATGCAATCAAAATATTTTACAGACATTGCAGTCTTCTATGTTTTAAGTAAGAGGTATATTTACAACACATGGACACACTCCTCAGTACTGAAATACGATTTAGTGAAAGATAAATCCTCAATTGTGATATTTAAGAGAGATTGATATTTTTATTTTTAAAATGTTAGTGGTTAATTCTTAAACATTTTTACAAGAAATTCTTAGATCTACACTAAATTACTAGAGAGAGGCAAGAGAATACCAAGCGGCCTGACTTTCTGTATCATAGCCACAGAGAAAGAACACTAGTAAGATGAATACAGACTAGTGAAAGAAAGGAAAGTAATCTACAGTTACACAGGAAAAATTAGATGTTACATGCTTTCTATTGATGAGTGCTCCCTAAAAAGCACATTTTTCCACTGTTTTTTTATTGCCAGAACAAAATATCTTTTTAACTCAATGTCCAAAGCACTAACTCTTATTAAGAACCTGGCAGTTAAATTTTCAGTACTGGTCAACTGCAATGCAGTGAATTTTCACCTTCCTATGAATTACCTAGTACTGACCACAAACAAATTAAGATATTAAGATCTGCTGAAGATTTTAAGTTACAGTGACAATTTTCAAAGTATTCCACAAAAGCCATCTGCTGATATAAAAAACCTGGAAATATGTTATTTATACATGTCTAAATTAGTATGGTTTGTGTTATATGTGTAGAGACTTTTAGCCTGCTGAGGAAATAAATCGCTCAAGCAACATGAAAAGTCTAACAAGCCAAAATATACCATAAACCAAGAAAATGCTCTTACATCATCATGCTCATCAAAAATAGGGTTAATCTTCTTTGGCCATAATAGAACTGCTGCATTCAGTTCAATGTCTTCAGGAGCAAATAAGAAAACATCTAAGAAGTAATCCATTTGCCGATAGCGCTCCTATTAAAAGATTTCACAAAACCTTGGGTATCACAGGTCTGTTTAAAATACTGGGTAGGACAACATTGTCTTAAAAGATAAAATAGAAGTCTACATTTTACGGACTTTTCAGATACTTCAGCTGACTGAATATTCGAAATATATATAAAAAGTTATTCATGCGTTTATTTCTCTTAATGAATGCCCCATTAATGAGTTTATTTCTCTAAATATGACTGCTGTGGTCTGTAAATCTACATGCAAAAATCTTAATATTTTTTATTAAAAATATTAAAAATGTAAATTCTGCAAAATAACCTTGTGTTATATTTACAGACCTATCACCAAACCAGAAAACTTGATACATATAAGCTATAGCAAAGAGTTTCTTGTCCAGTAATATCTTTGGTTAAGCCAAATCTTACATAATTTCTCAGTTTCATTCCCTGAGCACATAGAGAGTACTACAGCTAATGTAATGTCATCTATATTCTGGTTAAATAGTAAATTGCTTCTTGTGTGTTCAAAGTTATGACTGCTTTTACACATAAAATTCTCTTTACACTTCTGTGTTACATTTTCACAAATAGCTTTTTGTAGCAGCCCTGAAATAAGTCTCTCGGAACAAACCATAAACTGAGTGTCCTAAATCTGTTATGGTTTTTGAAAAGCTGCATTTCCTCACTGACATTGAGAACACATGGGAACAGGGACTAAGAGGGAAGGCCATATGGCAAATAATGAGCTGGACTTTCCACTTCCGTCTGAAGTAATGCTGAGGGTACACTTAATTCATACATGCAGCATGATCAGACAAAAATCTCTGCATTTAAGAATGAATTCTGTATTTATACGGACCAGCATGTTTGGTAAAAGACTAAGAGTTAAAAGGACTGTCATTTACCTTGATCCTTATCAACAGGTCCTGAATACCTTTGGTTTTGACATTCTTTATGTAATCTCTTGCTTCCACCATTTCCTCTGTTGTCTCAGGGACTTTTAATGCACGTTCCTTAATTGCTTCAAATTCCCTGCATATCCTATAAGTTTATTTAACATAAAATGTCAACGTTTTAAAATTTTAATGTGACTGGCTTCAAACTCAGCTTTAAAAGATTTAGAAGCATACACACAAACACTTTCCTAGTAAATATGTTGTCACTTTGGTAATGTGGAATCACTATGAAACTTGACTATAATTATTCATTATAACCAAACAATTTATTATGACTTCACTTGTGATTTAATCCATAGCTGCAAAGCAACCTTTAGAGTTGATCATTATTATTATTTGTCATTATCTATGAAAACCTAGAGGTATCAGTCACATAATAAGAGAATCCAGCTGGCTTCCTCTTTGGTAGTGCAGCAGTACTGTATTTCACACTTAAAAAGCCAAAACAGTAATGAAGCCCTTTGATCTTTTCACTTCTCCGTTACCCAAGTCTATTAGCAAGTTCTCCTACTAGCTTTTGAGTCTGAAACAGAGGAAAAAATACATCATCTGGTGCAACTTGCATAGGATCATTAATTAGCCAAGAGCCCGCATTAAACACGAGTATGGTACATTTGCATTTTTTGTGTGTACCTTTCTACTATGCATTTAACATATATAGCATTCACAAGCAGAAAATTCTACTTACTCTTCACTTTCCTCTCTGTGATCTGCAACTATTCTATCCAGTAGCATTTTTGCAAAGGTGTCTGCGTTATTAGCCAAACCTTTCTTTAAATCCTCACAATTCAGAGAAATCATAGGGAAATAAGCCATCTCTGGTAAACTCAAAATTTCCTTCTTGAGGGTGAAGAATTCATCTATGAACTTCAGAAAAACATTGGATTTTACACTTCAGTGCTGCTATTTAAATGCTGGGCTGCATGAATAAATATTACACATTGAAGAAAATAAATGTTTTTTTTCTATTGACCACAGACTTTTAGGGAAAAAAAAAGTTGTAGATTTGCAGGCAGTCAAAATAATTTCTAGCTAGAGGCTAAGTCCCCATTTTCCTCTGTTCCCTTCTTATTGCTGTATCTATAGTAAAAATTATATATAAAATGTAGAATTAAAACTTACAGCAGTATATTCATCAAAACTGTGTTCTTCTGCTACAAATCTTTCTATCCGTGCCTCTGCAGTTCCATCTACAAGCCAGCCATACCTTTTGACTACAATTCAATAATATATTAAGATTATTATAATGCATATGCTGCACAGTAAATTCCTTGTTTGAATGAAGTAACAGAGTTATTTAAACATTTTTCTATCACTCACCATAGTTTTCAAAATATTCCTTTGGACCTTCTAAGTTGTCTCTGATAGATTTTTTCAGGGTAGATGTGGCCCATATGATGACATGATTAGGAAGCTCAGTGTCCAGAGTTGTAGTGCCTCCCATTAGCCAAGAACGTACCGTCTGGATATTCTAATATAAGTGCAAGTTCTGATTATTTAAATTTAAAAAAAACCAATGCAGGGATACATGTATTTTAAAAGTAAGTTGCGATATGCAGAAGACACTGTATCAGAAAAGTTTGAGACCCTAATCGTTACCAAGGCCAGGTGCATCATACATACCTAGAACAATTCTTCCTGATTCAAAAAGTTTAACAAGAAACATGTAAAAGGGTCAAAACCAAAATAATTATCTAATCTTACATAAAATTAAGTTCTATCCTATGCGCAAACATACAAAACTAAATCCAAACGCTTATGTGAAACTACCATTATGTATGATTAAAGGCCAATACTTAGTCCCCAGGAAAACATGTAAAGGCCCAAGAAAGGCTGTCTTCCCTGGAGTCAAAGGGAAGTCACACATTCCTAAGACATAGGAATATTAGATATTAGAGGCTTCTCTTTTTCTTAGAAAGAAAAGGAATATCAACTGTAATTTTCCTTGTCCTCTGGGGATCTTAATTATTGTAAAGTTTATTGTAAATCATCAAACATATAACTGAGATGCTAATTATATTTCTATTATATTCTGGCTAGTTTTCTTACCTAGAGAAATTTTCAGTGTGACTTCTATTTAACAAACAAGCAGACAATTAATTTTTAGAGATATATACTGATTTGAATACTAAGACAGGAAAATAAAACTATCAGTAGCATATGTACCATGTTTTTATGAACAAGGAATAATAAAATGAGTTTTAGAGCCTGGAGTTCTGCTCAGCATAAAGATTCATGTTGTGACCTGCAGAACGCTCATGGAAAATACAGAATTCAAGTCGCATTCTGCTTCCCATTATTATGGTAGTCACAGTCTAATATTTTCACATACTGCGCAGGTTAGCATTTACATATTTAAATAAAGATAAAAGCACACCTGGAGAGTCTGTCCTATACGAGTTACTATAAATAGAATTGCTTCTTCTAAGTCTTGGAAGTTTGGATAAAACTCCATTTTATTGTCATCAAGAGTCAATTCCATCTTAAATAACAGTAGACAATTTCCATCTTCAGGATCAAAAAGTTTCACAAAAGCTTCAACTGTTCTTCTCAATAATTCTTTCACCTGGATAATAACATATATCACCCATTAATTGAAAGAACAGAAAGCTCCAGCCCACTTTCCCTTCATTTGGTAAGCCAGGATTTCCATTCATTTTAGTCCTTTTTGGCCTGATTCACGGAGCGCTGAAGGAATGTGAATTTTTCTAATGACTTCAGAGGATAATTGTCCAAGCCCTTAAAGAACATAAGCTAATGAACAAGTAAACAAATATTTCAGAAAAGCCCATGCATTTATTTTTGCTACGAATGTAAGTCTGTTACTTTATTTTTAAAGCATGTATTATTATCTGGAATGCACTTTCTTGTGACTTTGTTTTTTAATATGACAATGATTTTTGAGTAAAGTATTATTCCATTACTTTTCTACAAAGTAAATAAAGGTTTAATCCTAAAAATTACTGCCTTCTCGAACTGATGAACATATTTATTCCCACAATTATATTCTTAAATAGAACAATGTAAAGAATAGATGCTTGAAGTTAAAGGATTTTTAATTTTCCGTAAATTAAGAACTCCGACAAACAATTGTTTTTCAATAGTCTGAAACCAGTGTTACTATGATTAAGGAGCAAAACAATTGGAAATGCCTAAAAGAAAAAAAAATAATAGTTGATAAACACTTCATATAACTTCCATAATCAGGGAGAAAAAAAAATAACTCACAAAGCGCTGTGGGAAAAAAAAAAATTGTGTTTGGAAATTTTGCAGAAATACAGCCACTTGCATACACATTGGCATAGCTGGCCTTTCAGTCTGTTTGTGTATGTGTCCTTTCAAGGGAGAGAGAGCAGGTTCCGTTCATTTTGCTAATACATGACATGTAATTGTAATGCCAAGACCTGTGACAGGAAGGGTCCTGAAATCCTGAGATATTTCCTTCTTTAAGCTAATTACATTCTAGTTGGCTGAACAAATAAATTTCCTGTATCTGAAAAACTGGAAGAAGTAGACAAGAGCACATGTTGATTTGAAATTAGGGAACTTAAAAATATTTAACACTTTGAATAGTTTATTGGATTATAGGCAGCAGATGGCTAGCAATGAACAATTAAACAGGCCCCTTATCATATAATGTGCTGACTCATTAAAATTGCCCAAATTTCACATTATCACAGAGAAGAAAGATTTTTACCTGATTGGACATAAGGGTAGACACACAGTTATAAAAAGAATCAAACTCATCCAACTTTAGACCTTTCAATGTCTCCTTCTGAGTAAAGAGGCTGACAACTCTTTGATACCACGTATTCAATATCTTCTCTTCTGCTTTAGAACAACTTAGGGAGACATCAGTCTTTAAAGATTCTATGTCTACTGGCCCTTTCAATCTAAAAAAGGAAGTTACGGGCAACTTTACAAACAACATTAAAAAGCCCAGGAAGTAAAGTAACAATAATCTATACTGTATTACAAACCCATTGTTTTTTAGAGAAAGCATGATGGGAACCTAAACATCACTTACATAGACTTCAATGATGAAGAAAATACCCCAGACCCCCAGAAATAAAGAACAGTTACCAGAAAAACGAATGACGAAAAGGATATTGAAAACTATCTTTTTTAAAATTATGAAAATTAAAAGTTCTGAGATTAAAAATTAATTTCAACTGATGAAAATCAGTAAGAAATCTGATATTTAGGGTTAGTGTAGGATTCCCTACAGAGAGTAATACTGCTATAAGTCAATTTTTCAAATGCTGCTTCAACCAGACTTGTGGGGTTCATGGCATTAAGATTATATAAATAACAAGGAGACCTTTACAGGATTAAAGGCATAACATAAATCAAAAGGGCTGATACCACCAGAAATTTAAGTACCAATAAAATATTTACAAATAACAGAGAAATTAAATGTGTATAACACAAAATAATCTACTCAAAGAATATTAAATGACACACGGAAGAAATTTATTACATAAAAACTCCTCCAATAAATAGTAGAAGAAACTCTTCTTATCCAGCTTCAAAAACTTCCATGGGTTAATAATTCACAGCAAAGTACTTTACCTGAAACTTGAGAAATCCACTATAAGAAAGGTAGACAATGCTGTACAACCAAAATCCAGTAAAATTTTCATTGTGGGGTGGAGAATATGCAACTTGGAAAGGATTTGATTTCTTGCTTGGATAAAACTATTATGCCATGGTCTAGAAAAATCCAGGCCTCTGAAAAAAACAAAACCCCACAAAACCCCAAGCAAACAAAAAGTGAAGAGCTCAAGCAATACTTCAATAAAATATTCTTATATGTAGAAAGTAGTATTAAAAAACTTATTCTCTAACATGAATATTTATTTAAGTGACACATACATATCCTCATATCATGCAGACATGAGATAAGACATAAAGATACTCACTCTGATCAACCATGTTTTATACTCCAGAGAATTTTCAGACATGCTCTTCCTGAAGTTCTTTCAACATAAACTTCTAACTTAATTGACTGCTAACAGGAAGTATTCATCATCAATATTTAGATGGCACATATTCTAAACAATATCTAAACAATATTTAGATGGCACAATACGTCAGCAAATTGTACATTTAAGATAATTTATTATGTCTACCTGAATTCCTCCTCTTTTGTGGCAGAGCACAATACAAGGCTTCCCCTCATAACACTAAAGTCATATGAAACCTTGGCATCAGATTCAGTTTATCAGATTCAGAACAGTACAGTTAAAGTACTGTACAATGCTGCTGACTGCCAGTAACTGCCCCATACACCCTTCATTCCACACATCACTGCAATGTGACTATAGTGTTTGAGCACTCAGAGCCAGAAGTCTCATTTACTTTATGTAACTATAACAATGGTAATTAAAAAATGTCAGTGCTAAAACTTTGTAAAGCATTCAGATAGAAGTTGTTCAAATGTAAGATCCTGTACAGGCAGAAAAAAATATCTCATTTAGGGACTCAAGAATTAATATTGTGCCATAACACTGTTCATGCAGCTCCAGAACATTTAACAGAACATAACATTTGCTCATGCAACCGAGTGTGTTTTGCCAGTGGGTCATTTGCTAACTTAATCCACTCACAAAGGTGATAAAGGTAAAGGTGCCTCCTCTTCATATTCAAGTCCTTTTACATCTGGTTTAATAAGAACATTTCGCACTGGGAAAAAAAAATTAAAAATATATGAACACTAGAGAAAATTAAGCCACATTCAATGGTATTGTACTTCCTCAGTCTTTCTTCAGGTTGAACCAAACACATAGTAGGATGGAAAGGTAACTGTATCATCCAACTTTTCAAAAATAAGTTCTCCCAAAACTAACTCAAAATCATAGCTTTCCTAAATACCTATACAGATTTCAGTAGCTTAATTCCAATTCTGTCCCCTATTCATGAAGGTTTTCAGATAGATAAGTGTTTAAATAATTAAGTACTTTCTTCAATAATTTCTTCACTGAAAGGATGGTGATCCACTGGAACAGGCTCCCCAGGGAAGCGGTCACAGCACCAAGCTTGTCAGAGTTCAAGGAGTATCTGGATGATGCTCTAAGTCATATGGTTTAGTGTCTTGTGAGGAGCAAGGAGTTGGACGCTCCTTATTGTGTCCCTTCCAATTTGAGATATTCTATGATTCCAAGTATTTATAGCAATTTTGTTTAATATAATTAAATGGATGCTATAATTATCCCACTGATGACATTATGAAGAAATTAGTCCCACATTAAATTGTGCATTTTTTTTAATCTGCATTTTTAAAAGATCAGCCATCCACCAAAATGCTGATAAAATTAGACTCAGTTTCAGATCTTAGATACTATGAAATAAAAAAAAACATGACCACAAGGAAATACACTTTCAGAATTACAGTTCATGACTCTCTTAAGAAATTTAAAAATCTAAGAGAGTTGCACAAGTGATATCTGAGAACAGCTAATAATCTTTGCAGATTTTTGTTACAAACTTCCTCAGGCATAGAAAGCAGCATCAGAACATTAGGGATGTGCTCACTGATAAGCAGCTTTTAAAAAGCTGCTGTTCCTGAAGAGGAAAAAAAAAAAATACTAGTACATAAAAAGTTTCTGCTTTCTTTAGTAGAAAACAGCTACACATTCTTGCATCAAAGTAACTAAATAGGTTAAAGACGTAATGAAATTAGGTCATCAGCAATCAACCTCTTTCTTGCAAAGCCTACAGCTGCCTTTGTCTTTGCTGAACTATAGCTTTGGCTGGTTATCTTTTTACCAGTCCAAACAAAATCAGCATGGTTTCCCTTAAATGTTACAGACAATACATATTTGATGACACAGAAAAAGATAAATGAGTGGTTAATTACAAAGACCACGCCTGGCCAACAGAACAATCTAGAAAAGATTTCAGAGGGAGAACATGGAACAGCTTATAATGTCTATATATACACACACATTAATATATGAATATTAGCACCGTGTAGTTTCTAATACTCACCCATACATCTTCTCATGCTCTTTTCATAATCTCTTATGGTCTCCTCTAAAAGTTTTTCTGTCAATAGCTCTCTGTCTTTACCTTCCATAAGCGAATGTGGCACCAATGTGAGCATGGACATTAGCCACTGCTGCTGAATGGGAACCACTGGATTACTTTGCACACACTTCTTCATAAAGAGATAGTTTGTCTGAAAGGACAGTATTGTCAGAGGTCTAATAATGGGCTATGTAAATATTTTTGCGCTAGGCTTGACAACTGAGTCTTTTCTTATTCACCATTTCTTATACATAAGGGCAGGTGAGACAATCTAATCTTTTTGGGATTCACTGACTAGTACACTAAAAGCTACTCAATGGTTGGTAAAATGGTCTCCCTGGCTCAGTGCTTAAATACAAAATACTGGACTTATTAGTATGGTATTTTTGTTGGTTCTCCGCTGAAGTTTATGTGTGACAATAAAACAGTTCAAGATTCCTTTTACTGTTCTTTGGACAAACATTTATCTGGCAAAAAGTATGCACTATGCAAATAGGGGTAGAGTTTTCTGCCAAAGAAATAGATATTTATGCTTTTGAGTGATAGCCTCACTATAAAACAAAGAGATATGAATTTCTATGGTCTTTGGAATGAGTTTACTTACCACCAGCTAGGAAAAATAGATGTTCCCCTGAGCTACTTAATATAAATATTTCAGTGCTAATTTGAGTTTAAGTGGTTCTCAGAGATGAGATGAATACACAAATTCCAGGATTTGTACATGTTCTTCAAATCAGGTGAAAAATGTCAAAGACTATTTTTTGTACAGGCTAAAGTTCAATCTATGACCTAAACTGAAAAAAACCTGAAACCTGACGGAATTTTTTCTAAGTAACGATCTTCAACTGAGATTTAATCAAAACTCAAATTACTGATGGACATACGTTCTGTAATAGAAAACGTCTTTGCTTCTATTGGACTACAAACCACTATTAATTCCATATAACATACTCAGCCCCTCTGATTAGTGACCGTTCATTCTTCTACTCTAAAAAAGCAGGAGAAAGAATTTAACTCACTCTTTGTTTCTTTTGCTCACTGTTCATCTGTATAAAAAGGAATAGAAAATAATAATGTATTAAAAACAGACAAAAAAATCAGAAATATAAAATTTAACATTTTTTAAGCCTTCTTAAATAAGGGCTTTACTCCACAGATATGCAGGTATCAGTTTCAATGGGACTACCTGAGCACATAAATATATTTATGAATTACTATGGATTGAGGGAAGTATCTTGAAGTAAGTACTATGAAGTAATAGGCATAGATGCCCCAATAACAAAGAACAAAACGTGAAACAGTTAAAATATTTAAAAAGTACTTTCTCACAGTGGAAGGCAGTTCTGGGATAGGAGGCACAGGATCTCTGTGATATTTTTCTTCCATGGATACACGATAGACTTCTAAAGCTCGATCAATTCTAAAGTGAAACACAGGGCAAAAAGTGCAGAAAAACTAGAAATAATACATTAAAAATAATGCTATCATTCTAATTGATGCAACCTATTTTTTCATGTTTACCAACTCTTTGATCACTAAAAAGGTAAAGCTGCCTTTGCATACTCTGTCTTCTCTTTTATATGAGATACACTTATCTTGGCCAAAATCACAGTATATACTTCCCTTGATTCACCTCATCCAGCTGCTCAGTGCTCCTGTTAGGATTATATCTTACTTCTCAACCAACTACAACAGGTTTTGTCCAATGGAATTATGAAAATATGCAGTCATCATACTGCACAGTAAGTTATCACTACAACACAGTTGATATTTTCAGCATTCTAAAAACTGCACTCTGCTACTGAAGGTATCATTGAAAAATCAGGATTTATTCTCCAAGAGCTAAAATTAGAAGACTCTTTGTATGTTAGATTTCTATTAATACCTTACAGGCTGTTATAAAATAAAGGAAGCATGTTCACTTTTAGCTTCTATATATATTAACTGCTTTCTATAACTGATTGTTGCTACCATTAGTTCAAAAAAAAGAAAAAAGAAAAAAGAAAAAAGAGAAAGCGCAAAAAAGATAACCCTCCCTCATTTATCTTTGGTACAAATCAGATTTCCTTCTGTGATAAATTCTTCTTAGACTTTGATCTTGCAACTTAGATTTATACCACTGTATAGCTCCAGTAAAGCAAACAATCTGGGATACATACAAATATCTTTCAAGAAAAAATAACCTGTAATACTTGGCCCCTCAGCCACTGAAGTGGAATATCAACTGCATAGGAGTTAGTTGAGTAATGGGCTACCAAATCCAGTCACAGCAAATGGAATCACTAAAAACCCACACCAACAAAAATAAAATTATTGATCTCTGTGACAATACTTAAAATGAGTTAAATAAAGACTGTATGTAGGTCTTTCATTTCCATTTCTTCCTCTGAAGGCCAAACAATTTTTTTCTGTGCTTTTTAATTCTATCAAATGCCATTAGATTTCCTTACCTTTTTAACCTTTCACATGAAAATGCAAGTTCCTATAAATTTCTTAATACTACTACAAACAATGCAACCTTACCCCACATAACTCCCATGTTTTGTCAACATAATTAACATATCTAGAGTTTCTTCAGGAAGTTCCTAAAAATAACATAGATATTTCATGAATAAATTTCTATCAAAATAATAATTAACACACCCCCCCCAGTTTCTACTAGATCTAAAAAAATTACATGAAAGCAGCTTTTGCCTATTGTCTTTCCTCCTTTGCAACTGAAAATCTTAAAAGACAATTTAATGTGCATTTGCCAATCATACTGGCAGCTGTGCTCCTCTTGCAGTGACATGGATCACTGAACTCAGCAGCAAATGCATTAAGATAGTGACAAAGAAGCCTGTTAAAAGTAGACTCAGACTTGGATCATTCCTATCAAAGCAAGCAAGTAATCCAGACTTGGATTCTCTTTGAAAAATGTTTTCATAAAGAGAAAGGATTTTTTTCAGTCTATCATAATCAGCATTGAAAATGTGAAGGTCACTTTCTCCTCACAACTCATCCCAACAAACATACCTCAAGCAGACTTTGGGTGCTGTAAAAGAAAAAGTATTAGAGATCCCATCAAATGTTCATCTATTATTAATGATTTTAGATGGAAAGCGTTCAGACCTGCAACAGTGACATCAAAAAACCTCTAAGATTAACAAACACCATTATTTTTTCTCAGGTGTCAAATGTGCAATGTTTCTTTCCATTTCAGCATTTCTTGAATTACATGAAACTCACAGTAACTGATTAAGCATCTTTCGCTGTTCGTTACATCTTCGGTATGTCAATAGTTTATTCTGCAATGGTGAAATATCAGATGTGACTGATGAAGGTGAAACAGTGGGAAGAAACAAAGTTCTCAAAGTTTTTTTGTGGGAACGTGCTTCATCTGAGTGCGGCATCTAAAATGACAACAAAACCAAGATTCTAGAATACAATTAATTCTGTCCAGAAAGCAGTTTAACAGATGCATATATTAAGGTTGAATTTACATAAGACGTAAAATGAGACAGCCTCAAGGATTTCCACAATCTAAGTAAAAAGTTTCACTTTCAGAAAATGGAAAAATACTGTATATACTAAAATTGTGAAGTTCAACATAAAGTGTGTACATACAAAGTCTACGATAATAAACAAAACATGGTATAGTTCCATTAACTCAAGATTGCACAAAAGTAAATTTCTGTTACAATTCTCTTTAAGTGCTAATGCAGCAACCGTACTCAGCACAGAAGACACCAGAAAAGCAACCTGTTAAACCTGCACCCAACCAGCCCTGATGCAGACACATTTCCTGTTCTGATGATGTTTGGGTCAGCGTTGCTGTTCCTGTGGTTTCAGTAGGTGGCCACCTACACCTTTTTGTCTGATCACTAAAAAAAAGTCACTGCCTCAGTAAGACCACAGATAATGTAACAAATATGTACAAGCGTGGCCCCCTGAAGTTTTGAGGAAAAAAAAATGTCCAAAAGTACTTTTGATATTTGGTATTACTGTAAAGATAAAGCTGGAGCAAATTTTCAATTACAGGATCCTAAAATTCTACTGAGGGGAAAGACAATCTTTAAAGGAAACAAAACAAGGTCATAATGACATCAACCTAGATTACAGCTTCACCACAATGTCAAACAGGCAGGACCAAAATTATAAGAAAGTTATTCTTTAGACATTATATCACTGTTGAATAGAGTCAAAAAACACAGGACATTATAAAAAAATGCATTTCTATAAAAACAGCACCCTATTCTTCTTTTCATGTTTCTCAAGGAAGAAATAATTAAGCTTATTTTCTATAGTCATTAGAAGTTCTATTCCATGGAAAGGCTAAGAAACTGCATGATTATCTTGTAAAACTGGAGACTATTCACAAATAATTTTGTGTTGTTGAAAGTCTTCTGGTGAATTTAGCAGGCTGCTTGAGAACATGATCTTCTATATAAAGATATATTCCATCAATAGACCCCAGTGACAGTGTTTTATGTAATTACTTAAGACAGAGCAGAGCACAATTTCATTTCAACTGCCTGTCTCAAAATGTTTATCTGAGCTCCCAGAACAAACACCTCTGTAAATAAACCAAGCAGGTGCTTGAAGGTACTTTACTTTTTTATGCTACAGCAATTCTGGGCACTCTAAATAACGTTCACATACAGCATGACAAGGTGTGCATCTTCAGAATCAAGGCCAAATTGAGCAAAGACTAAACTAGGATTACTAAAACAAAAGCTACAGCTGAGGCCGTGTAGATAAAACCTGGCTTGTGGATGTGGATTCCTAATGAAAAGAAGGCTTGTAATTTGGTGGTATGGATGTGGGATTCAAGATACATGGCTGGGAGTTTTGGTTCTGACCACAGCTGTGGGTAGTTGGTCTGTGCAACAGGAAAGTGGACAGAGGTCTGGGTTTGAAATAGGAATCCTAGTTTGGGGGTGGGATGAAGATGTGGAGCAGATAGTGGGGTAATACGGTTAAAGAAACTTAACAACTAAAGTTTGATCATCACCACATATAAAGATAGAAAAATATGGGGGAAAAAAAACGGAAGAAAAAGAAAAAAAAGTTATTGTGTTACTGGGCTCAGATTCCTGAAAACACTACCCTTCTGTAGTGGCTTAAGCTTTGCCTGTGGCTGAGCATGGCTATCCCAAAAGATTGACAGTAAGGTTCCCCTGGAAACATGACACACAAACTCACAACTGCATTTCAACAGGTTCTCACAGGGGAACAGAAATCCAAAGCTACCTCCTAAATTAGTTATATATCCTAGAAAGGAATTAAAACGGGCGGTGGTGGAGGCATCGAAACAAATAAAGCTCAGCTAAAGTAAACCGAGTCGGTATAATGTTTTGCTGGCGCTTCCTCACCCCAGCGGGGCCCGGGGACACAGCCCTGTCGGTGCAGAGGGAAGCGCAGCATCAACCCCTGCCACAGCCCCAGCCCCGGCCCCGCGGAGGGCCGCCCCGCCGCCCTCACCTCTCCCGCGGTCCCTGTACGAACCACCGGGCAGGATGGCGGCGCGGAGGCGGCTCAGGACAACAGAGGGGTTGCCACAGCGCCGAGGGCGGGCGTCGGCAAGGGGCGAGGCGCGGCTCCCTGCCCCCGGGAGAGGTGGTCCTCTCGGTGTCGGTGTCGGGAGAGGCCTGCCCACCGGCAGCCCCAGCGCCGCCCACCTTCCCTGGAGCCGTTTCCAACGCACCGGAGGGTTGAAGGCCACGTCAACCAGGCGCAACCCAAATGGGGATCTGCACTCCTAATCCCCTCCCGCCCCCTCACCTCCAGAGGTTACCCACCGCCCGCCTCAGCTCCAGACAAACCCGGTAACTTCACGGCCAGACCCTTAAACGCTCTCAGAGCAGGGATTTTCCCTTGCAAATAAATCATCGCGCTGCCCTCAGGAGGGAGCTGTGCCTGCCTGGAGCCCTACCCTTCACAGGCTGCACCGACCCAGGGCTGCGGGCTCCTTCAACGCCTGCTTATTCACCGAAAGCATGCTGCTCGGTCTTCGTACTATCCAGGCTACTGATGTACTCTTCGCGATTAAAAAAGCAGCAGAGACTTGGAAGGAAAATAATCTTACTTTAAATTTCCTCGTCTGCCACAGGGCTCGCTGCAGCCCGAGCTTGTAAGTCTCTCTGCCTGCACAAAGCAGAGAACAACCTCCTTGTTCCAGCCCACAGGAAGGGTGCTTAAAACATTACAGTACCCTCACGCATCAGATAGCTGTTGTTAAGCTTCTACATTTTGTAAACCTATGAATAGACATTTTAAGAAATTCCAGAGATTTACCACCCACTTGAACACATTTGACAAAGAGGCATTTAAAATCCTAACTTCATGCCTGTGTGGGCAGAGCCCTATGCGGAGACTGCAAAGAACAACAGCTGGAAGGAATTTTAGCTCTTTTTTCTAAAGTCCTGGGCACCTTCCCAAGACATTTTACTGGCCCGGGACTATTCAGTTCGGAGTTTCAATCCAACCCCTTGTCGGGCGTGCGGGCGGACCCGAAACCTTTCCAGCCGGGACGGGACTACCCCACTGAGGGAGCAAACGCGGCTGTTCCTCCGCCCCGTCTCACTTACGGCGGGCGGGCGGGTCAATCCCCGAGAAAGCGGCCGTAGTGTGCCCGGAACGGGGATGGCGCTCAGTCGCGATGAGGCGCTACCGCCCACTGCCTCAGGCGACGCCGGGCGCGCGCGGCGGCCGTTGGGCGCGCGCGGCGGCCGTTGGGCGCCTCTCTGGCCCCGCCCAGCCCCGCTGACGCGGCGGCGCGCGCGGCTCGTCGTTTCCGGCTGACGGCTGTGGGAAGCGGCGGCGCCGGCTCCATGTGGCGCTGGCTGCGCTCCGCCCTTCGGAGGCTCCGCCGCTCGCCCGCCGCCCTCTTCGCCGGGGATGCCCGCTCGCCCGCCGCCATGGAGCGGGCCGTGGTGCGGTGCGTGCCCTCTGAGCCCAAGCTGAGCCTGCGGTTCGTGCTCCCCGACGGCAGCGCCAAACACATGCAGCGGGACCAGGCGGAGCCGCTGGGCCGGGCGCTGGCCCGCATCGCCACCAACGCCGCCAAGGGCCCCACCAAGGCGGCGAAGAAGAGCAAGAAGGCGCGGGCAGATGGCGGCCCGGTGGCGGAAGCGGCGGCGGCGGCCCCGGCCGTGCGGCTCTTCTCCCGCGACGGGGAGGCGGTAGCTGAGGAGGTGCCGAACGCGGCGGCCTGGCAGGACGGCGCCGTGCTGCAGATCGGCGAGGCGCAGTACCGCGTGGAGCGCAACCCGCCGGCCCTCACTGAGCTTCGGCTGCCGCGGTCGCTGCTGGCCGGCTTCCCCGTCTGTCCCAAGGTGAGCGCCGAGTTCGCCGCCCCGCAGCACTGCCTCTTCCGCTGGTACCGCGAGCAGCGGCCCGCCGCCGGCGGCGGGGAGGCGGAGGGAGGCGACGGTCCGGCCTGGGTGGAGGCGGCGGGGGACGAGCGGGTCTTCACGCCCTCCAACGCGCTGGTGGGGCTGCGGCTGAAGCTGCAGTGCACGCCCGGGGACGGGGCGCAGCGCTACGGGCCGCCCCGGGAGGTGGAGAGCAGCGGCCCGGTGGAGGCCGGCCCCGGCGCCTGCACCTTCGACTCCCGGCACCTTTACACCAAGAAGGTCTGCGGGCCGGACTCCATCCGCGCCGTCTCCTACAACATCCTGGCCGATACCTACGCCCAGACGGAGTTCTCCCGCACCGTGCTCTACCCCTACTGCGCCCCGTACGCCCTGGAGCTCGACTACCGGCAGAACTTGCTGAAGAAGGAGCTGGCGGGCTACAGCGCCGACATCATCTGCCTGCAAGAAGTGGATAAGTCCGTCTTCGTGGACAGCTTGGTTCCAGCCCTAGATGCTTTTGGACTTGAAGGGCTCTTCAAGATTAAGGAGAAGCAGCATGAAGGCCTAGCCACCTTCTACCGCAGGGACAAGTTCAGCCTCCTTGGCCAGCATGACATAGCTTTCAGCGAAGCCCTGCTGTCTGACCCACTGCACAAGGAGTTGTGTGGTAAACTGGCCAAATATCCCTTGGTGCAGGAGAAGGTGCTCCAGAGGTCATCTGTGCTGCAGGTACCAGCCTTTATATACATTATTCTTCTTTCCCCTCCTCCCCCTGTCTCCTGGCAGGTGCAGCCAGACTAGGTTTGATGAGTGTCAAACCACAGGAGGAGGGAGGCAAGGGATTAACAGTCTGAAAGGTAGACAGGACAGTGCTATGTTCTGTGTTAGCTAGGGTCATGGATAGAGCAGAAGAGTGACTTTGGAACAGGAATAAAACATTGAGACTCTACTGAACTGGATATATGTAATTACCAAAACTTCACTCTTGTATGTCAGAATATGTATTTTGTAAAACTTAAATCTTGTAAATCAGTTCTAAACAAGATTAAGTTAATTTAGCTTGCTTTAGTATTTACTGGCACTTTAGAAAGTGACAGTAGGGAGAGAAATAAGGCTGGACAGGTTTTTGACCTTGTTGATGCCACTGGGTTTGCCAGCAGAGCTATTGTGCGAGTATGGATCTAAGTCAGAAATACTCATTGGTAAAAGTTTTCTAGTTGTGGATTGAGTAAGGCTAACAAGCTTTCCTTGATAACTAAAATCGTCTCTAAATTTAGTTTCAGTTCAACAACTATGCAATGCTACAGTTTGCTTACTAAAACCAGAGATGTTGCTGAGCTGGGAGAACAGAAAAGTAGTTAAGAATGGTACAGTATTAGCAACTTTGTATGAAAAAATATGGAATGGGTTGAAAGAAAAAATATGACCAAACCAGATGCTTAGGGACAAAAGAACGTATGTCAAATACCTGGATGTAGCGATAGTACATTGGCTGAGACTCAGACCTTACATAGAAGATAAATAGACTCAGCTTAGGGGTTGTACTGTTCATGAGTTGTAAGCATCAGATTCTTTGAACTGGATTGCCATAAAGGCGTAAGCTAACTATTGCATTTTTTAAAATATATAACTTCTCTCTAAGATTTATCAAAGGTTGTTTTTTTCTCTTGCAGGTTTCAGTTCTTCAGTCTGCAACTGATCCTTCCAGGAAGATTTGTGTAGCTAATACTCACCTATACTGGCACCCAAAAGGTAACTTTGTCGTGCATCTGTATGTGGGATAACTGGGTTTGTAGAGGAGGAATAGAGGAGGAATAGATTTCCCCTCATTCTTTTGCAACCATAACCTTTTCTCTTGGAACTGAGGGTTTCTTGCCTTGCTGCTTAACTAGATGAATTAAGCCAGACTGCTGGGTCTGATTTTTTTGTTTATTTTCCTTAAAGTAAGATTCTTCTAGTCTGCTTGGGAGTCAGTGGAATGCAGCTGAAAGCAGGCAAGTCATGTTACACACAATTCACCTGCAGAGTAGACCATAAAATATAGCTAGCTTTTTGTGTGCTCATGGCTTCCCAATCTTATTGTACTTGAAAGAGCTATGTTGGGGTACTACCAGGAGAGCAACCAGACTGGGCTGCAGAAGCTTTTAGAAGAGATTCTCCTCTTTTAAATTAGTTTTCTTTTGGTTCTGTGCCTTTTAGGAGCATTATTAGGATGGTTGCCATGAAATGAAAAGCTGCTGTAATATGGGTGCTTAAGGTTCAGAGTTGTTGCATGTGTGAGTTTAAAACAGTGTCTGCCTCTCTCAAACTTTCATAGTCATAAATTTCAAAGACTTCTTTATTTATGGAAACTATTCTAGAATGTAGAGCACAGAAAACTTAAGAGTGCTGTTTCAGAGCCATACATGATATGGTTTTTTATGTTCTTAGGGGGGAATATCCGTCTCATCCAAATCGCTGTAGCCTTGTCTCACATCAGGCATGTAGCATGTGACTTGTATCCCAGCATCCCAGTCATATTCTGTGGAGATTTTAATAGTACACCATCATCTGGAACTTACAGTTTTATTAACAGTGGTGTTATCGCTGAAGACCATGAAGACTGGGTCTCAAATGGTGAAGATGAAAGGTGCAATATGCCTCTAAGCCATCCTTTCAAACTGCTCAGTGCTTGTGGAGAACCTGCTTATACAAACTACGTGGGTGGGTTTCATGGATGCCTGGACTACATTTTCATTGACAAAAACGCTCTAGAGGTTGAACAGGTCATTCCGTTGCCAAGTCATGAAGAAGTAACAACCCATCAGGCCTTGCCAAGCGTTTCACATCCTTCTGATCATATAGCACTAATATGTGACTTGAAGTGGAAATAGATCACCTCTTACATGGTGCTTTTGGGGGTTTTCAAACAAGAAATTTAATTTACTGCTAGGGAACTGAGGTTACATCCTGCTTGGATGCTACTAAGAGGAAAGTCAGAACACTTAGTGAAAAGTTCATGTGTTTAATGGTTCTACTAAATATTACAGCATTCTTCGGAATATTTGCATGACAACCTTTTCTTCCATTTTTATATCCTCATAGGAAAAATATATTTAAGATAGGGCATTTTGAAAATTGGATTATTATGTACCTTTTTATCAGTGTTTTTAAAGTATTAAGAATTATTTTGTTAAAAATAAGTATGAATTTAATCATCAGATACTGTGCCAACTGAATGCTGCTTAATTCAGAACCAAACACTGAATCTGAAAACAAGTGGATTGAGTTGATTCAACTTCATTGTAATTACTGTCATAACAAGACAAGCTTTTAAAAATAAGTTCAGAAATTGTCTTGTTAGCTGTCCCAATTTTTTAGCAAGTGGCCTGAGCAACATACCTGTACCTTCTACCTTCTGAAAAGATGTCTTTAATTATCAATGAATAGACTATCTGTCAACAATCAGCCATGTTAAATTCAATATTATCATTTATCTGGAAGCATTTTGCTTGCCCAGTTAATATGGGTAATGAGGGTAACTTTAGTACCCAGTAAAATTAGACTGCTTCTTATATAAGTAGCATCTACTTTAAACCTCTGTTCCTTCAGCTGTTCATAGGCAATTAAAAAAACACTGAAGTTTAGGACAGCCAAGTCTGGATGGGAGGGAGCTTGTAACAATATAATCTGTTTTCAGGTAGAGTGAGATACAGAATAGTTAGTGTGGGGCATTAGCTATCTGTGCCTAAATCTTTAAAAAGAAACACAAGTGATTGCAGATCTTTATCACAGTTATTCTGTTTCGTTCCTCTTGCAGTCAAAGATGACCTGAATTTTTAATAGGGTTTTTACTGGTGGGTTTTTTTCATTGTAGAAATAGTCTAACCTATTTTGTAGGAGATCATTTGGATGTGGGGAAACGTATTTTACTGGTACCTTCATTGAATGTGTTGGAGGGGTTTGAGTCATTTAACAAGCTTATTTCCCTGCATCATTAGTCCATATGAAACAAACAGCATTTGAAAACCATTTCACTAGATCTTCCTCTTTCACCGAATAAAGCTCCCTTTTCAATTGTCTGTTACTGTGTTATCATTTTAGTGGGTCATGGTACCCTGAGCTGATTCACCATAAAGCCTCTCATGCCCAGAGACCAGGACACAGGCTTAGAAGTGGGAATAAGTGACCAAGGCCTGGAGCAAGGCATTCACCTGCTTCAGCAGACTTGCCCAAAACATAACAGAGCACTTGTTTATTGTCACAGGCTTGGGCAGGCTTATATGTAAACTGTCAGCTTTCCATTTTTGCTAATTCAGTATTCTAGCTAAGAAGTGAAATATAGCTAAAGGCCTTTGGATATAAAATGGAAGCAAAATGCAATGTGGTAATAGAAGTGGCCATGAATGATGATAGATCATTGCAATAGAGTGAAGGACAGCACTCAGTCTGTAAAATTGGACCCTGAATACTTGGTGTTGGTCCTTAATCAGTTACTGTTCTCTTACAAGTCTAATCAAAAAGAGAAGTGTCATTCAGTCTTGCCCAGGAGCTGAAGGAGATGCCTGCAACTCTTCCGGAGTACAAAGCTGATAAAAGTATAGTGATTCATAACTAAACTACAAGATAACAGGAGTGAGGAGAAAATCTTGCTAACAGAATGGAGGCTGTAAACCTCCTATCTGGGAAAGGAATATTTAATAATTTAGTAAATAAGAGAAAGCTTACACATGAATATCTAACTTGTGCAAGCATATGGTATCATAAAGGGCAGAAAAATTAATTGGAAGATCTGTTCAAGAAGAAAAACTACTGAAAACCACCTGGAACAACACTGACACATTGCAGCTGAGTCAAGAGGCCTGACATAATTTGCCAGGTCTGAAAAAAATTTGAGGGAAAAAAAAAACCCAACCTAAAAACCAAATTCCACCAACTGACACAGGCTGGTAGGTTGGCAAAAGAAACGTCTCAGTCACTTAGAATAGTAAGAAAGATTGCAACTGCTAACTTGGGAAGTGAACTTATATTACTTAGGCTAACTGAGCTCCCCTTAGAATTTAAAAAACGTTGGTTTTCTCCATTTTAAGGAGGAAAAAGGGTAAAAGGAATATCTTTGTTTTCTAACTGACTTGCCCATCTCAGATGCAGTAAACTTGCACCAGCCCCTGCTCTGCCAAGCTGTTGTCTCCCAGGGAGGATTCTCTCTCCTTTCCCACTGGCTCCTGCTGTGGACAAACCTCATTCACAAGAGCATTATGACAACCAAGAGCACTGAAAGACCAGCCTTCTGGGGGTAACAGATCCTTGGATAAGTTTGGGTTGTTCTGGTTATTGAGAAATGTAGTTTCTTGGTACATTCTGCATACTTGGTATGTACAAAAACCAACCAAGCCCCTCCAGACAAAGGGGTCTCAATCACCTGTGACAGCACAACATGAGGTCTCACACATCAGTGTTTCTTCTATCACTGCTAGTTTTGAAGGGACTAATTCAAGCCATCAGTAAAATGTATTTATGTATCATAAAGCAAATAATAATGCAAAGTATGATTGAAAAAAGAGTGAGGAAAAGGAAAGAGGAAAATGGTACAAGAAAAAAGGGAAAAAGAGCCAGTATGCAGAGGAGCCAGAGCTTTTAGCACTTCAAATTACCAGTGTAGTTGCCTTGTTTCTCACGTTCCTAGCATCACAAAGTTTGTTCCAAGATTTTCAATTCCAACCCAGGAAGAGCCCACAACACTTCAGAGTTTTACTAAAATTGGCATCAGATTCTTTTATAGAACCTGATAATTTTTACTTTTTTTCTGAAGAATGCATACCCCAGGCAGTAGCTAAGCTTTATTCACTGGTCCAACAGCTGCGTGTCAATGTCATTTCCTACCCAAGTCCCCTGCCAATACTGCTCTTGACTAGGGGAAGAAAGATGTACTGGGAAGAAGTAACATGCAAAGTTTCATCATCTTGCTCTCAAATTGCCTTTGAGCAAGAAATCAGATAAGAAACGTTACTCTAGAAATCACTCAGATGAGCAAGGGACTGCAAACGGGGCTCTGAATTCTCGTTACTGGCAAAATCCTAACCCACTTTTTACATAGGCCAGGCCACTGCTCTAAGTGCCCTCATAGCATCCTCTTGCCTCCAGCACATCCTTTCACTGGTCTATGCTGACAACAACAAGCACAAACCAAGCAAGTAGAAATTCCTGATGCATTTAGAACTGATTTTTGTTCTGCCCGCAAACAGTTCAACCAAAGTCCACAGATTATCTACAAAACAGTTGCAGAACAAGTTCTAGATTATATTCTTCATGAAGCCATTAAAAAAACTCCAAGAAACAAAAACCCAAACCAACAAAAAACCCTCCTAAACCTAAACCAACAAATATCCATTACTATTTATGTTACAGGACTGAGCAACCAGGTCAGTTACATACAATAAAACCAAACCAAGCCTTTTGCACCAGTCTGTAAGTAGATCTGAGTATTCACACAAAACTGTTCTACTACAAGGAAAACATTGGAAAGTATGTACATAAATACTTTCATGCATGTACTGAAAATACAAGGAATAAATTGTGTCAGCACAGCCAAATAAAAGAAAAAACCACTGGTTCTTCAGTGTTTTGCTCTCTATAGTTAAGCTGGGCACCTGAAACTCTCCTGTACACCGACTCCCTGCTGCAGTACAACTTACCCATTGTTTGAGTACAGGAATTTGTGCTACACAATGAAAAATTTCAACTACTGGAACTCAGGATTTCCCGTCATTACAATAGAACAAGGAACTAGTTTTTAGCAGTCTTTTGCCTATCCAAGGTTTTGTTCTGGGACAACAGCTCAGTTCACATATTTGACTTCTGACAGGGAAACGACAAAGTTAGTATATCTAAACTCTAGACAAAACAAAATTGGATCCTCATGGGAATTTCATCTGCTTCTGGAGAGCAGTGTTGTATTACACATTGTTCCTGATATACAACATATAGAGGTCACTGTTGCAATTGCTTTAGCCAGAAACAACTATTTTAATGAATGCAAAAAGCTTAAAAGTATTTTTACAAATTTATAATGTCTTAAAAACGGCAGTCACTGCCTTTACAGTAGGAGTCATACTGTGTTCAGGTACAAAGAGTAGCATACAAATTATGTTTTGGTCAGTTTAAGCAAGTGTCACTCCCACAGCTAATGAATTTACTGACAGAGCTGTATTAGTGGAATATGATACAGATTTCAATATCGCACGTGACCCTGGTACAAGAAGAGGTAAGGCAGCATAATTAAAAAAAATAAAAATCTCATCAGGACTATTTGTTCTTGTACTAAGAGACAAGCATTAGCTACAAAAGTAGCACTAACTCCAAAGGAAAAAGAAAGCCACCAAGATTTCAGCTCACAGCAACAGCCAGTAAGAATATGCACAAACTACTTCGTGTTGGTCATCTGAAGACAGAGCAGGTTTCTAAGCACGTGCTGCTCAGAATTGAGAGCCCAGCATTTAGAGTGTACCCTGAAAGTGCTTAGAGAATTGGGAACAGCTGATGAGAATGTAACCCGAGAGGTTTATTTACTCTATCAAATGTCATTATTTCCCAGCCCATCAAGTGTCTTGTCCCTTCCACAGCTTAATATTACTATGAGTAAGCTGCACACCAGAGACCTTGCTTCCGAGATTATAACCTTACAGAGTATTAAAAGGCAAATATCACTTTAGAAACAAAAGCCAAGTGTGATATTAACTATTTACAGGGAGACTGAAGCACTTCAGCTTCTGTTCCTCTCTATGCTCTGATTAACACTACAGCAACTACTCAATTACACTTAAGAATTTCTATTGACTTGATCTTACTACACATTAGTGTAAGCTGTAGCCTTAGCCCCTCATGCGGATCCCATCACTCTTAAATGAGGCTTAAGATCTTTACTACTTCCTTTGATTTTGTGAAATTACTTATTTTGTAGCAGAATTACAACCTATTGGTACACAAAGCCAGCCACGGTGACTCTGAAATACAAACTTCTATACACGTGCCGTAACTCAAAGGCATAGTGGCTGAATAGACCTCACCTAAACCTGAGTATTTCATTACTTAAAAGCACTGAAAGAAATTAAGACAATGAAATCTCTATCTCTGTTTACCAAACACCATGTTCCCTTCAAGATAATAGGCCAAATTTGTTTCTAAGTATCTTTTTAAGTCTACCTCTAAGATCTTCCTTGGAAGAAAAGATGGCATTTGTCACAAATATTGTTGTCTAGTCTATTGGGACTACCAATACAACTGGTATTACTGACAGGCCACCTCCTCTCAACGAGGTGTTCCTTTTAAGGTTTACTTCAAAGAACTGTGTTGATAGAAATACACATTTGAACAGCTACTGATCAAATGCATGGAGATACCAGCTTTGGTTAATACATAATCAGCAATTCATTAAAGGTGCAAGCAAAACACTACTCACCTTACACTGTCTCCTGCACATTGAAGACAGTGAACGACCATTTCAAAAGCTCTGGGATGTTCTCTGGATAGTTGTGTTCACAGTAACAGCAATTCTGAGAAATCTGACCCCCAGTTTCAGCAGAAGCTGCTCTTAATCTAAACTAGCTTGGGTTTACCAGCCCTCGTCTGGGGTTTTCTTCTAGCAAGGATAACAAGACCTGGACTAAAGATAAAAGAGGAGCTTAGCCTGAAACTGCAATGAAATCATACATTGCATTCCTGAAGACATACAGAGTATTTCACAGTTGGAACATTGAGCCACCTTTGTATGTATACAGCAGACAGGCAACAGAAAAATAGATTTTAAAATACACATTAGTCACAGCCTCAAAAAAATATGTTAAGTCTTTTGAACTACAGAGGTATAAGAGGGCAGAAACATGAAAGCAGTTGCACAGAGTTGGATTTGAGGGGGCGACTATCACCATAAATACAATATTGACTAAGTCCCTGTAGTGTTCAAGTCAGCTTCCCAGCCAGCCACCAGCAACACTGGCCATTTCTCCTGATGAACCCATGTTGGTTTTTAACTGTAGATACAACTAGGAAACAGACATGCATGCTTTTCAGGCAGTTCATATTTGTTTTATTACAATTTTTGTAACTGTTAGTATTTTCATATCTGGACATCTTAGAAGGAATTTTAGATTTACAACTTCAAAAGACACTTACAGAATTATTTAAGTCTTGCTGACAGCTACTCTACTGCACTGTATACAGCTTTGTTGCCCACCTTCCATGCCCCCCCCCCCCCCAGCTTAGCTCCAAACAAGGGAAAACCTGAGGCTGATGTTCACATTCAAGCTACAGGGAAAAAGAGTACGCGGTAACTTGCAGTTTCAACTATTTCCAGAATCAAGAAGAGCATACACAGAACTATACATTTTATAATTTTATTAGGAATAATTCCAAGTGGGTTATGAAGAAACTAATCCATTGAGTTTGATGAATTTTCCAAAATTTCTTATGAAGATATGTTCACCAACAAACAGTAAAACCTCAGCAGAACTATTATACACTGGGCAAAAATAGTCAGGCTGATACCAAAAAGCAACATGCAACATAAAAAAAAAAGATACAATATAAAGGAAGACAATCTGCTGAATATTAAAAACAACTTCAACATGAGCTCTTCGCAACCAGCACAGAACTATTCTACCCATCAAATCCAATTCACACAAAGGCAACTTGGGCTGACAGAACCCAAGGATTGATAAAATGTTCCTCAGTGCAGTAGATTTGTATAGTGTTTTAGATTTCCTTGGCTGGAACAAGCATTATTAGGAATTCTTTTTGGCAAGGGAGAGAAATAAATACACAGGAATGCTACATTTTTAAATCAGCAGACTGTCTGAGGAATGAAACAGGGCATCAGTAAACTAAAAGTAGCAGGGAGGAAAAAAAAAAATTTAAAACATTAATTTATTGGGGCTCAAAGAATATTCAAAACAGATCTTAAAGATGTCACAATAACTATATTCGGGCATTTAGGCTAACAAGGGGAATAAAATCAGAAGATACACTTTTTCCAAGTTAAGGAGATTTTTACCCAAGCATATTGCTACCTTCGCAACATGTAGCTTGGTAAACAATAATTGGCAACAAAATAAGTTGAAACGCTGTAATATCCTGCCCAAATATCAGTTCCAGATACTGTAATAACCAAGATGCAAACTAATTTTGTTGTAACAAGCCTAGACCACTTATATCAAACATGTCCCTGGTGAAAGAGTCATCCAGTTTGAGTTAGCGTTTTGAGAGTTCATTTGACAGCCAGTCAAGTCCCTCGTACAGACCAGTTCCTTGTGTAGCACAGGTAGCCTGGACATACCACTGTTAATGGAGAACACAAACAGAAAGTAAACTTAAACATTGACAAAATCCAAGTTATCACAGTACATGAGACTCAGATACACACTCAGTGTCCTACAAGCACTGTTTTGTGCCTAAATAGAGTCAGTATTGAACAGACAGTATTAGGTTTTGAAGAATATATATAAAGTAGATGGGGTTTAGACATTATCCAAAACCTCAGTGTTGGCTGACCAAATGCCAAACACCATTTAATGCATCAAAAGACAAATACAGAACTTGCATTTGGTTTATATGCTGTAAACTAGCTTCTTGGTTTTGAAAGACTGCTCTTCAGAACATGGACATCATCTCTAAAACATCTTCCATGGATATGACTTGCGCAGGTAGAACCTAACGATTCAGGAGCTCCTCAACTTCCTCCCGCCCTTGCAGTGATGAGAATTTGCAGAATGGGTTTTCTCCCTCAAAATAACAAGTTTTGCCAAAACAGGAAAGCCCACCCCACTTTGTCAAACGTGTCTGACAGCTGTATTTCAGTGACAACCTGGAATATTTATGTTTTTCCAGGAGAACGGGAGGGATGAAGCACTGCAACAACTGTACACATTAGATTATACTTCTAAATTACTTATTTTGAACAAGGACCTTAAACTACGCACTACAGAATTTAGTAGCAGGTATGTGCCTCTTTCTACATAAAAAGGTGAGAACTTCCCTTCCTTCAGAGGGTGATTACATTTATGATATATAATAAAGGAAGACAAGAGTTCAGCAACCAGGAAGTTTAGCACTTACAGTTCTGTTGCGCAGAGACTGAAGACCTAGTTTATCTGTCATTTCACTGATTGCCATGGCATTGGGCAGATCTTGTTTGTTTGCAAACAGAAGCAGCACTGCATCTCGCAGCTCATCCTCCTGAAGCTAAGAAAAAACAGTCACGTTATTAAATCAGCTCAGTTAAGTACTTCAATTACTTTAACAGGCACTGAAAAAACCTAAATACTGACTGAAGGGTTATAAACATTCTCATTCTTACTCCTGAAGTCACTAATAAGTACGAGTGAAATTTAACTAGTATCCAGCAGAACTCCTCCTACAAGCAAGGAAATACTCTTTCAATAAGGGGTTTAAATTTACCAGGACCTTGCTGCTGAAATTCTTAGCACCAATTTGTTTTTCCAAAACTCTTTATTCATCTGCCGTGTTTCTGTTAAGGTTTTATGAAGTAAAGTTCTGATACAGTAGTAATTTTTGAGCTAAAGTTCTCTAGAGTTGTAGTTACAATTCAGTGCACAATGTGAGTCAGAATTACCAGTTAAATACAATAGGCACTGTACATACTCCCTAAAATTTGAAAATCCTAAATCTCCTGGGGAAGCTGACACACATCCAACAATATGACATAACAATTATCTTTCAGAAGGTATTGATATTTACCATTTTCTGCAGCTCTTCTGCTGCTTCCTGGATTCTCTCTCTGTCATTGCTGTCTACCACAAAAATGAGGCCCTGTAAGAAATTAAGCAGTTTTGAAAAACCAATGTAAACATACGGTACTATTTCAAAAAAACCCAAACCACAAAAAAACTCTTATGGAATAACGTGATGCTTCCCTCTGAGATAAGCAAATTTGACAAATTTCTGTTTAAGCAATGCAAGAAGTCTGCCTGAACAAGTACCTAAGTTTCAACCACAAAATAAATCTAGGCCTTCTAAATCATATGCCAATTTATACATTAGTGTGGGATTCATTATTTTTAAGCAAAACGAAAGACAGACACCAGCAAGATTTCAGAAGTGAACTCCCCTCCTTTTTCCTTCATTGTATCAAATTAAATGCAGCAAGAGAATCACAAGTGCGTCACCATCTCACGTTTCACCAACAAAACAAAAACCCACTCTTGAAGTATGGCCTGAATTTGTTTTAAGAAAGCTTGTACCAAACAGTATTTCTAATTGAATCTCTGTTATTCAAGTGTTCTCCTTACAAACACACTGTCTACTCTTAAAATTTCAGTCTGAAAACTTTCTCTTTAAGAAAACAGAAGCATCTTTTGAAAATATTTAGTAACAGGGCCCAATAAGGAACTGAAATTTAATATTACTCTATGCACAACAGTGCTTTGGTAGCTCCTTTTTGTCAATCCAGACTTCTCCATTTTTCTGCACAAATCACATTAATTGTGCTACACAAAAGTTTCTTGGAAACAATTTTATGTTCAACACGGGAAAAAAAACTCAAAACACTCCCAAAGTTTCCTGATCCTAATAAGCAACTCGTGAACTAAGCTTACTACTTGTGAACTAAAGAATCACATTCATGTCACAAAACCAGTCACATCAATATGAAGCTGGCCTTTTCTAATCAATCAGTAAGAGACTCTTTTATGATGTTTTTAGATAGTGTACTAAATACATAGACATAGAACAGTAAAAGCTGTATATTTCGAGGCCGATTAGAAGAATATGTTAGAAGGGTGCTTAGACAGTAACTTTTCTTATATATATAAGCTAACACCAGTTCAAACAGATCAGAACATGGATATAGAAAAGTTGAAGTGTTCCTCACAAACAAACCAGCTGCTCTGGCACATTACAGAACACTGGTAGATCCCAAAGGACTTTATCCTTGCCAGGCTACACTCACGATTAGGCTTGAAGCCTTCAGGGTAACAAACCAGCTTCAACTGGCACTGGCTCTGGTATCCCTCAGAACTTGCAGGAAGTTCTGAGGAGCCTCTCTGAAAGCAAGGGACAGAAGACAACTTTCCACATATAAAAAGACTTTACAAAATGAGTCTTTAATGATTGCCATCTCAGAACTCTTACCTGTGTGTTTTGGAAATAATGCCTCCAAAGAGGTCTGATTTTATCTTGACCACCAACATCCCAAACTGTGAAACAGATGTTTTTATATTCTACTGTTTCCACATTAAAACCTAGAAGAGAGTCAAATAGTTAGAAATAGTTAATGCTAGGGTTAAAACATAATTCTAACTATGTTAAAGACAGTTGCTTCCTAAGCTACATTTCTCTCAATTATATAAAAAACAGCTTATCAGAATTGAGTTGCTAGATCAAGACAAAAATTGACTGAATGGGGACACCCCACTCCCTACCTCCAAAAATCCAAGGGCACCACCTTTGGTTCAGCAATTCTTTCAGCCACAAACTGCTACAGGTTCAGAGTTTCAAGGAAATACTGCTACTTCCTTGGTTCCTGTACTCCTGAGCATCTGCTGCTGGCCACCAGACACAGGATTATGGTCTAGATGTATCTTCGGTCTGACACAGCTATGTTATGGCAGTATCAGAAAGTATAAGAATCAAGACAAACATGGGCTAACAGCAAATCCCTACACTTGTCAGAAGCCCATCTCTACAAGACAAATTTAGAGTAAGAAGAATAAAGACACAAGACTTGGTTATCTTACCAATAGTGGGAATTGTGGTGACAATTTCTCCTAGTTTCAGTTTATAAAGAATAGTTGTTTTGCCAGCAGCATCCAAACCAACTAGGACAAACAAAAAAAATTTATTTAGTTCACAATATGAACCCCAAGCTGCTAGTTTAAAAACACTCCATTTTACATGCATAGTATTAGATTTTTTCCCCAAGACAAACCAACTTTTTAAACACTCTTAAGTCATTGTTGATATACTGCTGTATGTTTCTCCTCATCTCCTCCATCCAGCATCGCAAGAGAGAAAAAGCAATGAAGAAACAAGGTAAATAATACACTTTCATTCACAGCCTACAGCTCATGGAGTTTCTAGTCATCTTGCTTAGTATTTGTGTTAAGTTTTATCATTCACGTTGAGAGTTTCTTCTACAGAAGTCAGGATGGTTTAAATGCCCAGCAACAATCTACAAGCAGCACAGTTTCTATCTGAACACATTACCTACTTTGCATTCAGGCTGGGGAAGGTCTCACCTATTCAAGCTTCAGCCCAGGCCAGTTTCACACACACGTGAATCAACAGGAGCTGACACTGTCAATGGAAGGCACTTCAGTCTCCCTCCTGCCCCTTGTCCCTTTGCTAACACCTTTCTTTTGCATTGACAAACACAGGTGTATTAGGACACTCCTGTCATCGCTCTGCATACACCCCAAGGGCTGTAACTCTTCTTCAGGACATCACTTCTGTTCACCGAGATCCACTAGGACACTTTAACTAGGAATTTCCAATTTTGATCTTTGTAGAAGGCCTCCTGCACTGAAATTTGTTCTTTTGATTCTACAATAAAACTTGAGCTTATATTGGAAAAACAGCAAGCTCAGTTGTAAATAAGTGATCCTTAAACAACAGAAGACCGGAGACTTAAAGACATATTTTGAGAAGCATCACCAGCACTGCAGGTAGACACTGTAGTTTTCTAAAACTATTGTGCAACTGCTTATTGCTACATGTTTCAGAACACATAGGAGCAATTCAAAATACAACTCTCTGCACTAGAATCCAATGCCTAGCACATCAGCACCCAAATAAAGAGCACGTACTAAACACTTACCACAACAATAGTTTGAATAAAACGCTTGTTTGTGGAACTTAAAATAGTCAATGAAGTTTTGCCTACACAAAAAGCCCCGCAAGAATTAAACAGCATTTGCACAAGAAACCGAATGTTATCCTTGTTTGATAGCATTCTTTCGTTAACATGTTTTGAGTTAATTTCCAACTGTGATATATTAAGCTTTAAGTGGTTTGATGACCTGACTATTAATAATACAACTGTTTCTTTAGCGCTGCAATAAAGTGGAATTTGAGATTACCTACTTACTCAGAGTGAAACCAAACTCTTAAAAATTCTCCTCCTTCTCAAGACAGAAACTGCTGTTACAGCAGACTAATTAAAAAACCCTATCTATAGTTGTCCTATATTCTGATACTGTGAATAGGACTATACATGCCAAAGCAGTTCCTTTGGTATTGTCAGTGCATGTTTAAAAAAAAAAAAAAAGTTGTTCTAATTGTTAATGTCATGAAAGAAGCAGAGGGGAGGGAAGCTACCATCAAAACCAAAGATCCTTCAGGGTTAATAAAATCCCAAAAAGCCCAAATTAAAATATAACGGTTTTAATTAATTAGTTTTTAAACTGTTTTTGCTATTGTCTCAGTGTTGGTCTCTCTTAGAGCCACATGAGCACGACCAAAATAAAAAAAGAGCTGGTGCAGCAGAAGTTTCATAAGAGCTTGCAAGTCATGAAACTTGTAAAGTTTCAGGGAGACTTAGAAAAACCCATTAAGCAAACACCAAAACCCTCAAATACTCCATCTATGCTGAAAACTAATGTTTTTAATAGCACAATGCTTGAAGCCCAACACTATTCTCACACAGCTCAGCTTCAAATGAGCATTTGCAAGATGCCTAGATCTTTACAGGAAAGCATAATGTACGTACGCGACATTCACCTGCCCCCTCAAAAAACCCCCAAATAGTTATCAGTAGAACAAATACAGGCAAGATTTGTTAAAATTAGCAACAAGAGAAAGATGGCGTTATCTACACAAATGGTTTTAGTGTATTTAGGGGTTATACTAAACATACAGATAACGACAAAGAAAAAGAAAAAAGCTAACCTCCTGTCAAAGAATATACCCAGGGGATCAAGAACCAGTTGAAGATACAACTCAGAGTTAAGAAATCAGAAACTAGTCAAGAATTTTAAACTATTTCCTAAATTTAAGAAATCACTGCCCCAGTAATTCATTGTGCTCTTGTGGCAGGACCCACCACCACCTCAATGGTGTTGGCAGAAGGTCCATTAGCTATGCAAGCACAAAGCCCAGAGAATTAAATCTACTCTTATCCACAGTTCTAATCAAGCTGTTGGACTTTGCCCTGAGGCAGGCTGAGTTACGGGTACATGTTTTCTTCTGACTCCACACTTGAGACAGCAGCTTTTAATGGAGGGAAGGCCACTTCTGCAAATCACTGTGACCCTATTTGCAAAAACGGCCTCTTTTAGTCAAATTGCAGGTGTTATGAAGTCTAAACAAGCCATAGTCATCTAAAGCACAGACTCCATTCATACTTCTTGTTCCAATTTGCCACTTAGCACCATTTTAAGAACAAGAAATTTCAAAGCACCAAACCACATTTAATCTTTTGAGCCACTAGGAAGTGTAAATACTGCTTTTAGTGGTCCAAGAATGAACACATATTTATATTTGCACGGGAACAGTAAGTGTAAATCTATGAGGCATTTCCATGTCAAAGTTTAAATTGATTTAACTAACAAGATTGAAACCCAAGTCTAAAATCCCCAAATAACGTCAAGTAAATTGCTGATTCTACATTTTCACTCTAATTCCACTGCCCGACTGTCCATCAAGACGATCAAGGTATAACAATCTTGAGGTAGGGTATGACAGTCAGCAGTTGTACCACAAAGCATTAAGATTACAATAAAGTGGGAAGCACAGACTTGTACTTGCAACCCTTTATCTTTAAACCAAGTCAAACATCCTCTTCCTCTAGCTGGAGAAAAAAATACCTACAATGCTTTCAGTTGCTCTTAAAACCACTGGGGTTCTAGTTCCTTTACTCTTCTCAAAAGAGTTTTATTCACAGTCTGTCAGTTGTATTTCTAAATCTCAAGCTCATAGTTGGCTTCTCCCTGGGAACACCACCCCTGTGACCACATCACATTCCTCATTTACTAACTTTCTACTTTGATCATTGGTGGCCGAATATCAAGCTGCCTCAGTCATCACAGCACAGAACTTCATACAGACCAGATGCAGAAAAATTGGGAATTGACTTTCTAAATAGAATTCACATCAAGACCAGTAGATTTTGGTTGTCATATTGTTCATGTAAAGTTTACTACAGAATACAGCACGTTGCTGTTTTCAACATGAATGTTTCTCATAATCAGAGAAAGAAAAAAAAAAAGCTTCTACTGTATTTATCTGATGCATGACACTCATGAACAAAAGCAACTTACTACAGATTTGTATTCCCTAACCTTTCTTTTTATTTTTATACCAATTCTCTCAAAACTTGTCTTCTTTATCCTTTGCATGCTATTCCTCTTTCAGGTTTAGTTTCAATTGGTTAAATGTTTAGGTGACACAAAGGAGTCATTCTCAATACAGCTTCTCAAGAAAACACACACACGTGAAAAAAACCCACCAATATACAAACCAACCATAGTTTAAAAAAAAAAAACCACAACAAAACCCAAATAAAACGCAGGTAAATATTTTAGTGCTGTACAGTGACATAATTCCCAAAGAATCTGACTTTTTTTTCTCCCCAACATGTTTAATAATTACCTTTATATTAGAGGCTCCTGAGCAGCTATTATCTCAGTTAACACTTGCACAACTACACTAAGACATGGAATACTAAATTATGATACTGAAAAGTGCACAATGAATAACTTTTCTAAGCACAAGAAACTATCAGTGAAGATTTTTACAGACATGCATGGTTACGACTCCTTTTTTCTGCTTTGATGTCCCTAACTTTAAGTCATTCAATCCTACTCTAGTTATTTCTTTTAAAAATAAGAAAGTTATTTCTTTTCTTTTGTCTTGCGTTAATTCCATCATACGGAAGATGTAGGAATTACTTTGCATTCCTTTCCTCTGAGTCACGTTAACTTAATTTTTCAGAAAAAATACTGAATTATACAAGTACAATTTTTTAAAAACAGAATTTCAGCAACAGTATAGCATTAAATGTCCACCTTTTACCATAAATACAGTTTGAGAATATATATAGAGAAAGACAGTGTACCATATTTGCTGTTGGTAATGATACCTGATGAAAAATATTCAAATTCTGCAGAATTCAACAGCACAAAGTCTGTCATAAGAGCAGAATTAATTCTACTTTGTCTTGAATTATGCAGAAACAGAAGGAAGCTGCGAGAGGGAAGTGTGAATGATAAATTAATATTCTGCTCATTATCAACTTACCCCATTATCAACTTACTGTAATATTTTATCCTAAATCTTTCTCCATAAACCACTTACTCCATAAAGTTACTCCACTGGAATACTACTTAAATACTTAGCCTTGTCCAGCTTTTTCTCAAATTGTAAGTTGAAATTTATCACCTTGAGGAAAAGTCTAATTTAGTCCCAGTATTTATTCTGACATCTCTCCTCAAAATGCTAATACAGTACATAGACTGCTATGAAGAGCTTCTTTTCCACATTACAGGTATAAACAAATTATGTGATCCCCAATATAATATAGTCTGCTTTCCATTTAGGTTCCATGATACACTCTCATCACAACCCAGCAAAAGTTTTACCCTCTTATACTACAAAACAAATACAAGTGCAAAAACAAATACAAGTGCAATGAGATTGAGTGCAATCTCAAACTCTGATACAGTCCTGTATTTTAATACAATCCATGCCTTAAAAAATAATTAAAAAAAAAAGGTAGTTGAACAAACTGTTGGGAGGTATAGCTCCCTAACTCATATCTAACTTAAATTTGAACTAATTACCTACCAGTGAAGAAACCAAAACCCTGCAAGCTGTTTTGATCTGTATGACTTTGCTTTCCTGTCTTCATTGCTTTGCAGAATGCAACAGAACTACAAATACCACACACACTATCTCATCCTATAGTCAAACTTATTTGAAGATTTTACTTCATTCATTTAAGAGTCATATGAATAGCTTAGCTGCAAGGGACAGTCAAATCACCTCCATGAAACCAGCAGATGTACTAGGTTGTCTTGAAGACAAAAATTAAGCAGGTTATTTTGAAATGGATGAGAGTCTCTAAGTTCAAGCAGCACAGATAGAATAAAAATTACTGTGCATGTAATAAAAGAACTCTGCCATCACAAAATGTATGGAGAACATGTAAATTATAATTAAAAAAAAAGCTGCATTTTGTGTCTGCTATGCATCCCCAGGTAGTGTTAAGGATGCGTTTCAGAAAAGGTGGTTCAAGAACTTTCACAGTTCGGACCCAGTCCTGGCTATATTGCACTTCACGTAATTTCTTAGCACAAGCTACTTCAGTCAATAGCCACAAATCAAGTTCCATTCCCTTTAGTAACAGCATTTGCAAAAAAATTGGTGTGAGGATTTGTTTGAACAAATGAAGTTTGCAGGGGTGGGCAGGTGGGTGGCAGGAGGCAGGGAAGAGCTGAAGCAGAGGAGGAAATGGCAAATGCGGTATGTGCTTTCTTTGACCTTTTGAACCGCAAGCTTAAAGTGAGAATCTTCACGAGCTGCTGGCTTCAACTCTTACACAGCCTGTTTCAAGAGAAGCACAATCCAATTCCAAATAAATAATTATGGGTTGACAGTAAAACTAAGTAAGAACTGGAAGAGCAACCTACAGAGTTTTATGGTTTTGCACACAAGACACAGGAGAATTAAGTGCACAGACACTATACCGAAACGTCCTTCCGCAAGATCTCCCCATCTGAGACCCCACAGCTACCGAAATTCGGCCATTAATACTGCAATTTCTTAGGCTCTGGGTGCAGAACACACCAGGCTTTGTCACATCCTGTTCCCGACGCCCCCCTCCCTGCCCGGCCACGGCGCGAGGAAGAGCGCGGCGCGAGGCCCGCTCGCCCGCGGGCGAGGGGACCCCCCGGGCGGCCCGAGGCGCTCTGCCCCGCGGCCTCACCTGCCGCCGGTCCATCTTTGTTCTACGTTCCGCTCCGGCCCCGCGCAAGCGGAAACGCAGGTGGGAAAAGAAGGGGCCGCGGACCCCGCTGCAAACCCCAGAGAACGCGGGGCTCCCCCCACCCCACCCCCGACTCGTTGCCCAGCGCAGCCGCCACCCCCGACAGCGCGGCCGGAGGGGATACGAGCGAGGAGAAAGGGAGAACGCGGCAGAGGAGACGGAAGGGCAGACATATCCCCGTCCCCACCCCTTCCCCCACCGCTTCTTCACAACGACTCCGCCACCCCAAGGAACGGAGACGGAAAGGCACCGCGTCCCCTACACCCCAGGGCCGGGCCGAGCCCACCGCCTCGAGTCCGTGGCCCCCTCCCGCCGGCCTCCCCTCCCCCACCGCCAGCGGGCCGCGTCCGTGAGGGAGCGGGCGGGCCTGGCGGCGGCTCCGGCCCCTCAGGGAGGCAGCAAGGCTCTAGGGGAGCCGCTATCGCCCCTTACCCATGAGGATGCGCATCTGCTTCTTGCCGAAGAGGCGTGAGAAGAGCGAGGAGATGGTGAGGCCCATGGCGGCTCCGGCGCGGGGCTGGGCGGCGGCGGAGGGAGGGGGCAGGCGGAGCGGCTCCTGTCTGCGCTGAGGGATCCCTCCGCGAGCGAGGAGGCAGCTGCTGAGATGCGGGGCTCGCCCGGCGCGGCCGACTTATAAGGGGCAGGCGGCGGCGGCTGCTGTGTGACCGGGAACCTCGCTCGCTCGTTCTCTGCCACGTCACGCTCGCCACGGCCGCCCCGGTTCCAACGCGGAAAGAATCACGTCACACTCGCCACATCCCCCAGCCGCGGAACCACCCCCCGCCGCCGTCGCACGGCCCCAACGGCGGCACGGACTACGACTCCCGGCAAGCATCGCGCCCGCCGCGCGCCTGGCGCCTGCAACGGCCGCCGCTAGAGCATGTCGGGGGATGTAGTCAAACGCTCCCCCCGCGCACCGCCCCGGGCGTGGCGGAGCGCGGCATGCCGGGAGTTGTAGGCCGCCGGGCGCCCCGCCGCGCCTCAGGCTGAGGCCCAGCAGCCGGGCCAGCAGCACTGAGTCGGGGGCGGGGGCGCCGCTCCCCCGGGCTCCCCCTAAGCCCCAGTAATTAACCTCACGGCGGGCCACGCTCCCGCTTGGGCTGAGGAACCCAGCAGCCGCTTCTCCCGGAGGACAGTTGGGAGCAAGTGAGAGGAAATAGGGTTTGGGATGTAAAACAAATCCTCTGAGACCCCCAGACACACACACACAAAGCTCAGTGACAGAACAGCGATGGCTGTTTCTTGCGCCGCTGCCGTGACACGGAGGCTGCGGGGTCCGCAGATGGGGCTTACGAAAAACTAAACTAGCCCCGGTTTATCAGAAACCTATACTTTTTTTTTTTTTTTTATTTGAGAGGCACGGTTGATTCCATAAGCAGCTGCCACAGCTGCTTTGGCAGGCTCTATAAGCGGCCCCAAGCAGGGCGGTAACTGGGTCGCCATTAACACCTGAGCAACTGAGCTCCCCATCCCAGGGACACCTCGGTTCATTCAAAAGTCCTAAAAATTTTCAAGGAAGTTATATCCTACCTGTGCTAATTATGAACTGTGCCGGTACATAAGAGCTAACATTTTTCAAACAGAAGCTATTCACTTATCCTCCATTTAAGAAAAACATCTTTAATGAAGAGACAGCCCTGAACCAGCTCCCGACAGTAGGTTCCTCTGAGTCACTGGGGCTGCTCTTTTCTTATGTGTCATGTTAAATTATGTTCCTCTGACAAAAATCTGTTTTAAATTAGGATTGAAAGCTATATTTTTATTAAATTTACCTTTCAAAGAAGTCATTTAACTTAATCTAGTTAGATGTTAATATGATCCTGGTTTCCTGATAGTTTTAAGGCATTTCATTCTAGGCTTCTAGTATTTACCCATTTTCTATTCAGACCCTCAGTATTTACACTTTTTTTTTTTTTTTTTGGCCAGGACAGTTAAGCTTCCCTGAACTTAGATAAGTGTACTACAAAAATATATGAAGGACTCTTTTTAAAACAAGTTACTTTTCTAGACCTCCAAGCTCCTGGTGTATTCTTACTACAACTAGATCATTACAAGACACCTTTCATTATTTTGGTTGTTTGAGTATAATCTAACAAAGTGATCGTCAATAGCCAGGGTTTCAACATAAGTGGTTGCTCTGTATAATCAAACATAACTGTTATTCACAACAGACTTTTGATTAATTCTTCTCTAGAGAGGAGAATGCCAGATATGGATGGCAACACACTGAAAGGTCTAACTGTGTCTTTTAACATACGTAACTGCACTTTATCTCATTGTTTGGTTCTTGGCATTATTTTTACATTGTTTAAAAGAAATTTGAGAAGTCCCAAAGCTTATGCATGTCCTGTTTGCTCTCCTGTTACATTAACTGAGGCACTCTTAGCTGCTTCTGATCACCCAACTGGGGCCCTTTACCCTTTCTTTATTACTACCTCTTTTCTAGGACACTTTCTAATCACCCAGGTGCTCTCTCTTTTACTTAAGGACTTTTTCCCATCCTGGCCCAAATGGGATGTGTGTGTGCCCATACACATGTAATTTTTTTAATGCCAGATGAGGACTGAAGCAAAGTTACTGAAACCAGTAGTTTTCAGTGTTGTCCTTTAGCCATCAAGCCTCAGGTAAATGAGGCTTTATTTTAAGCGCATTGAGTTAAAAAGCAAAACAAAAACAAAAAACAGGGGTGAGAAAATTCCAGTTCACCAAGCTGGCAACTACTTTCTGCAGCTGAAACTATTCCTCTCCTGCAACATTACAAGTGGCTGAAGCATGCCTAAAAACCTGAGTGCTCAGTGTAAAAGGGTTGCAGAGAGAGAAGACAACATCAGAAACCTGCAATGAGGAAAGACTGTTCCTGTTTTAGTGAATACATTTTGCCTAGACTTGGAGTTATAGGTTCTTTTGAACCACCATCACTAAAAACATTACAAGTCATTGATAAATACAGGCAAAAAGAAAAATTGTACTGGGTTGTTTTCTTTCTTTTGAGCAAGATTCTGCTTAAGCATCTTGTTATTCAGGGATTTCAATTAACAGCAACTCCATTCAAGAAACCTGAATTAAGCTTTGCTTGCTGTCTACTTCCCAGTAAGTACCATGTTTCTCCAGGGCCTCTCAGATGTGTACAGGAAACAGAGTGAAGATTGGATAAGTTTTGCTTGGATAAAGCATTTTGGAAAAAGAAAGCCATTTGCTTTCTTGAGGATTCTGCAGCTCTATCATATTACATGTGACATCAACCATGACATGTGATATCAAACCACCACCACTTCATTGCATCGGGTATTTCTGGTCACCTGAGGGGTACAGCTCCATCAAGTCACACTAAGGATCAATCAAGCTGCCAAACAGCTTTGCTTACATAGGACAGAGGAAAGAGCAAAGCAACAATCACACCCAGCATTTAAATCACATAACTTCCAAAGAAAAAAATAAAAATTGAACCCTTTATTTTCTTTTACAAAAATACATATTTGCAGTCATGTGATAGTTATCATAGTTGTTACCAGTTTACATGGTTCCAAGAAACAACACAGTGCTCCAGGTTAAATATTTAAGATAATTTAGAATAAGAATGGACACTTATTAATTTCTGGATTAGAAATGCTATTTATCAGGGTGTGCAAAAAAAAAAATCATTTGCAAATTAGAAACTAATGCTGAAGTGATGTAGTTTAAGTAACATGATAGATACATTAAACTTTTGGCCATGAGTAATTGTATACAAACCATAACAGTATTAAAATACATTATTTTCATAAAAATACCATTGTGATACTTTATATCTAAATAAGACATTTTTAGAAAGATGGTATGAAATATTTATCATACAAAAGCATATTCTTGTAGCAGGATTATGTTATAAGTTTTTAAAAATTCTATCCAAGCACTTAAAAGCAGAATTTTGTTTATAACAGTGATCCACTTGTCATATAAAAATGTATGCTGTGTGTACACTATAGTGTTAAGTTCATTCTACTTTAAACTGGTCAAAGTACAACGCTGCACGTGGAACAGCTGAGTTCTTATATGCCACTGAAACTTATTCAAGATAAACATCACATTCTTTTTTAATATGCAAGAGAAAATGACTGTTTATGCACATCTGCTGTATGCATATACTGAGAATAATTTTATGCTCCAATCTTTTCTTGACACAGTTTAACCTTCCCACTGGCTTTTTTCAGCTGAAGCCAACATCATCTCCCTCCAGCCCCCATTACCTCCTCAAACTGGTATAAGTAATTAAAAAAAATTTATAACAGGAGCTGACTGCTATGATCTCCAACTGAAAGAGATTGTATATCAGCTAACTCTAACTGAATTCACTGATTTTAAAATCCGTATTAGAACACCACTGTGTTTATTTCCTGTGAGGAATACTGCATGCTTACATTTACACTATGATCTACTTTAAATCCTGGATGTCAGCAGTTTAAAAACACCCATTAGTATACAATTATTTCATATTTAAGGCATGTGAGTAAGAGCACCCTAATTAACTGACACTGAACAGAGGAGACTTCTCTTCAGGAAATCTGTCAGCTGCCTTCTCATCTTTAGAGATGCTAAATTAACATGATTTTGGGGAGATGGTAAGAAGGAGAAAGGAGGAAAGTTATGAACCGATCTGATTATTTCAGCTGTCCCTGAAACAGTTTCGAAAGCAATGAGTTACCAGTAAAATACCTCAACTATAACCAAGTCTCATAGTATGTCAGTTGGACTAGATGAAAACTAACAGGGAAACAAACAAAAAAAAAAAGGCAAAAAAGCAAAGCAATCAGGTACTACATCAACAGGACAGTACAGGATCAATATTGCTTACCCCTGAGTCAGCAGGATTGGGTATAGCAGCACCAATTGGGAAACATTCTGCAATGCCAGCACTGCACCATGGTCTTACGCTGTGGTATAGTTTCATATGCCCACAAATTTTTCTTTAAGAGCACTTATTTCAAACGTTATTAGACACAGGAATTCCTTTAGTTGCATTGGTATTTCAGTGGAAAAAACAGTGAAAACAGTACAGTGGGCTATACTATTGGTACAGGCCATTTGTAGTGTTAATACACTCTGGAGCTGTGCTCTGAACCTGGGGAGCTGCTTTCTTCTGTGATACCACACTGGCCTTTTGTTTTCTGCACGCAAAAAGCCCAGTAAAAATCATGTGCCAGTTTTGAGCAAAATGTCCTGTAAGTCATCTGGAAGTGCTAGTATAATATCATTGATGTGTGTCTGCAGCTTTCTCAGTGTTTCAGTTTTCACAGGAAGCTGTTCTCTGTCAGCCTGCAACTGCAGAGGTACAACAAAACATGATTTCTATGAAAAATGCAAGTTTACTTTAAGACACAATAAAGTAACATATTAGTGGATCTGGAAAATGAATTCCTCATTTGCCAACTGAGTAGGAATTTGGACAATCATAGGTTTCCTCAGCAACTACACAACAACATGAGCTAACACCGATTTGGACTTTCAATAATCACAAGGAAGTTTGGCTTTGTGTTTCCCCGAGGGTTTAGCCTTGCTCCCACTCCTATCAGTCACAAAGTTCCAACTAGTGTTAAAAAGACAAGATCAGTGCAACACTTCCAACATAGCTTGGCCATGTTCTTTAGTCATGGCTGAAAGAAACTGGTTTTGTTTTAAAAACCTGAATGACTGATTCCTTGAACTAGCTAGATCTTAATATTTTCATTTAAGTACCTGTAAACACAACTATATAATACTTTTATCCAGTTAAGTCAGGCAAATTTGAGCCATGTGCAAATTCACTTACCAGTTTATTCTTTAACTTTAAGACAAGATCAACCGTTTCTACTTCAGTATGCTTCTGACTCCAGAAAACCAAGTTCTAAAAGAGTAAAAATTAAGCATTGAAATATTTATGGCAACATAAGTAATTTTCAAAAATAGTATTAATTTACACCTGCTGTTCAGAATGTGTCTTCTCCTTTCCCTTATTCTCATGCCATTTACTAAACTCATGTTAGTCATGTGTATCTCTACTATGAACTGCAAAATCTGCTTTATTTGCATGTTTGCCTAGGACTTAGGAGAACAGGAGACTAGGACACTCACACACATACAATACAAGCAAATAATAAAAAAAATAATCATGCCAAACAGGTTTAGTTACAAAAATAGCATCTCGAATTCAAAATGGCAGTGAATGTTTACCAAATCAGATCTGCCAACACAATGAAATGCTGTTGAACAACAGTGCCAGGCAGCACTTCTTGTTTCTAGTGCATTAAAGGAGCTGATAACTAGTAAAATACATTAAGTGAATTTTCTGATGGAAGTTTTGTTCCCCTACCCCTTTGCTGTTCACCTATTAAAGACACTTGCTTACGTACAGAAAGATGTTAACACTTGCATCAAAACAGAAAGCTAATATGGAGCAGAGCGAGTAATAAATTTGCGACAGATTCGCGTTTGTTTGCAGTAAGTTAATGTCAAATATAGTTGGGTAGATTCTAGATGATATAATTGACCTGGCTATTGCCCTGCAAATTATTTGGGCAGCTCTACTTGAACAATCTATTTGCGTTGCTCTGTTGTACTGTTTGGGAATTGAGGAGGCAAGGGATTAAAAAAAAATAAAAATCAATGGCTGTTTTACAGATAACCAGCACAATTTTTTTGTTTCTTTTAAAGTTGTGGTATAGAATTATATTTTTACTCTTCCTATTCCCTCTTCAGCTACACAACCTGTTTTCCACTTGCAATACCTTTCTTTGTCAGTTGTTTCAACTCAAGTTATACTGATAGCCACTGCAACTTCTTCGGTAAAGAACAGATCTTACAACACAAGATCATTTATGTGGCATTTTGTTCTATATCACTAAAAAGATTTCGCTTTTCACCTTCCAACTACTATGAATCAGTGGTAGGCTTATTTACTATCCATATTTAATTAATTGTGAATTTTCTATTGTTCTCATTGAGTTTATATCTTCAAGGCTACAAACTATATCACACCTAAAAATGTGTTGGAATGCCAAGGAAGGAAGCTGAATGAAAGGAAAAACTTTTTTGGGGGGGGTCTGTATGTGACATTCCATTTCAAAATACTCAACAACAAAAAAAAGGACTAAAGATATTTTACAAATTATGACAGTTATAAAAACAGTGAACTGCATTTCATATTGTTGTCTTTTGCTATGTTAGTTCTAGCTTGTACTTGATTAACAAATTCATGTTTTGCTAAATTAGACTTGAGAAAACTGTCAACATTTTAACGTTCAACCAATGAAAAAAGTAGAAATAAAACTGACTTGAGGGAAAATATATTTTTATTACAAGAGGATAAATATAATCATAAGCACACATTTTTCTAACCTCATTACAGAGTGCTTCTAAATGAAGGGCCTCCAATTTCTGTGTCATTTCTTTTTGCCGGCTCCTAAACCAACCATCAAAGTTGGGCGATTTCAAAAAATGCCTGTTAAAATACCAAAAACAAAATACATTTTATATTTTAATTACAATTTTAATAATGGTTTGCTTTCTATGTCATCAATGTAAAGTAATTATGTGAGGTTGAAGAATATATTAGGAGCATTTCTCTGTTTACTGTCAAAGTGTAATGTTTTGAAGTGGAGTGTAAGAGCTGCTTCTATTAATGAAGAGAAGGACTGAGAAAACAGCGTAAAGAAAAGGGGTCTGAAGCACAATAAAGATTAGGAATTGTATCAGGAAAAAAAAGCAAGGCTCCATTTGAAATATCCTCATTTTTATCTATGTGTTTGATTGGAAGGAGGAATCAAGTTAGAACCAGCAATAAAACCACAAGCAATACTGGTATACAGAGACCCGTAGTCTTAGTAGCATCTTATGAAAACCATTAACAAGTTAAAAAGAAACAGATTTAGGTGAGTAAAGTATACTAAGCACTACCAATTCCTATTAAAGCATATAGTCTAAAAGTAAGCCTTACTCAAATCAGTACTGATAATAAGTCTGCTCAGGAAAAGACCATTTGTATTACTGATTAGTCTTCATTGACATAATTTATTTTTTTATGCTGACGAAAGAAATGACCTGTAGAGTCCTATCCAGTCTCCTTTTAAACCTGATGTGAGCTGTGGTCCTGCTTTTTCCAGTGTCTTCATGAAGTCATCTTGGCTAAACTGCCTCAGCTGTGGTGGACTCTATCGTGGAAAAGAAAAAAGTCATTAGCATACCCTAATTCTTTAATTACCAATTTCCAATTCATTCAAATTATATTTCCTTACCTTCCACGGTGATATGCATTTTTGCAAAGGCATTAGGCTCGCCACATAACGTTCCTAGGGAAAGGAAAAAGAAAGGTTGTTTGCATAACCATTATTAAAGATACACAGTCCACGTGTATGTTTACTTATCACTTGTGACCACAGTGTTTTCTCTTCTCAGTGTTGGTACAGGGTGGGGTCACATGTATTTACCACATGAGAACATAAGAAGGAGCCTATCTAATACCATTTGTATTTCCCAGCTACAGAACTTTGTATCAGCCAGATTCAAGAAGGAAGCAAATGTATACGTGGAATATATATATCCTGAACTCCAGCCACTAGTAAATAATCTCTTTTTCTTTGCTGACAGTCCACAGATACTTTTGTATCATGAGTGATTCCAAATAGTAATCCCACTTTGTTATCAAGTATTTGGAAGGGATTTTCAGAGTCCCTCGTACCATTATCAAATGCAGAACTAACCTACAAAACACTGTATCAGCTGCGGGCACCTCTGCAGCAGCCATGCTTGGCAAAGGCACGGCTGGAGCCCCAGCTGGCTGGAGAAGTGGGGACATTCCTCACCAAGGCCACTGCTGAAGCTTAAGGTCTGATGACAGGAGGCAGCTCCACCTTACCAGCTCACACAAGCACATCAATAATCGCTCCTGTATATTTTTAAAGTGTTTGTATGCAAATACTCATTCATTTTGATCTGTGAATATAATCAGCTTCAATAGCACTATGAGAAGTCTGGTTTTATCTTTTGAAAAAGCAAAGGACCCCCCGGCAGAGGGGGGCAGAGAATGTAATGCGTGATCTCGCCCTCAAAATTTAAGATTTACGACAGAAAACTTTTTTTTAAATGTCTCACATAAATGGAAGTTTGAACAAGACAGCATCACACAGAATCACCTAGGCTGGAAGGGACCTTTTAAGATCATCTAGCCCAACCAAAAAAAAAAAAAGCACACACCCACACAAACCTCACACCACAGCCAGAACACCACCAACCCACTACTAATCCATATCCCCGAGCACCACGTCAACTTGTCTCTTGAACATCTCCAGGGATGGCACCTCAACCACCTCCCTGGGCAGCCCATTCCAATGCCTGACAAAAAGACATGGAGGGAATGCCAGGGAAAGGTTTTAGATTCACCATATGTCCATTCTCTATCAAAAGAACAGAACAGAAAGACAAAATTTAAGGAAAAACTCCTCTCATCATTAGCACCCAAGGACAAACAAGTGTCTAAGGATGTCCCAGTTCTTCCAGACAGAAACCGGACCAGATCACGCATGCTGTAGAATGACGAGAAGTTCAGGTCATCCACAAAAAGTGTTCAAAGAGCTCAGAAGGGGACAGACAATGTGAAAATATCAGTTAGCTTAATGGTAAATTTCTGTAGCTGAACTCCACGAGGTTCCTGCCAGCCCTTTCCTCCAGCCTGCTGAGGTCACTCCAAACAGCAACATCACCCTCTGGTCTATCAGCTGCTCTTCCTGGTTTTGTACCATCAGAAAACTTGCTGAGGCTACACACTGCTCCATCATCCAGATCATGAATGACCCAGTACTGGCCCCAGTGTTGACCCCAGGGCTACACTGCTAATTACTGGACTTATTCAGCCAGGGTAATAATGCCAAAAAAGCTACACCATATTCCACACGTAAAAACCTAAGAACTCACTAATGGAATAATGAAGCTCTCTGTCAACTCCAGAAAATACCGCCGAAGAATCACACTCTGTGCTTCTGTAGGACGTTTCTGTTGTACTCCCTTAAAAAAAAAAATAAAATCACAATAAGTCACCCAAAAATATTTAAGTATTTTTAAAGAATATTTATTCCAGTGTTTCTGTATTATCTGCCATAAATTTACACATAGCACCTTCTACCCTGAGCCATGAATGGAAATAAATAGTTAAATGTTTTTGCACAGATATTCATCCCTTCCATTGCTGATTTTTTAATTTTCATGTGAAGAAGTTGAAGGAAAAAAAAATGTCTACTAAAAAAACCACTTGTGCAAATAAGTGAAAGTTTGGAAGCTCTGATTCTTACATACCTCATGCATGAGATTTCTAGACTAACAAGACTACAGGGGGATCGATCGCAGAGGGTGGAATATCCAGAACAGATGAACTGATCAATCACTTCAGTTCTCTAAATTATTGAGCTAACTTCTTTCTACCATTCCTGTTGTTACAGAAACTGCTAACAAGGCGTCAGCCCTTCTTCTGCAATGAGGGCGTACACCTATCTATTCAGTTATGAACTGGGGCAAAGGAATCAGAATCCAGTTTCATTTCAGTTATGTAGACAGAGCTCAGCATTAAAAGAAAACACTGTACAACAATACACAAAACAATTTCCATTAAGAAGAGACTTGCAGTGTTACCTTTTGTAACTGTTTAACGATTTCTTCATCTTTGTTCAAGTATGGCTTGTAAGAGGTATAAACACCTAAAGAAAAAAAAAAATAAATCAGCATATAGTCAAAGGAAAAATGCTTTATGCTTTTTAAAATAAAATATCATTAGTTTAATCTGAAGCAACTTATTACCAGGTTTGGAGTCCAAAGTTTTTAGGTTCTTCAGTTTCTTCACTTTCACCTGCTTTGGAACTTCACCTGCCAAAACATTTAAAGCCACCTTACTTGAAATCTCCATCCCCGTTACCGGAACTACAGTCAATGCATACTGATTTTTAGAAACTGATACTTTCATTTAGAAGACTAATGTTGTAAGAAGCATTAGAAACACCACAAACATCTGAGTATATCCAGAAACATCCAGTAAACATATGCATAACGGCATACAGGCTTTTTTCACTTTAAATAGGGGTTCCCTGTTGAAAAAAGGAAAAAAAACTCTCAAACAACAAAATCAAACAAAAATCTCAAAAGGATGACCTTCTGAATCAAAGTAATCAAAGAAAAATACTGACTATATAGGAATGAATGACTGTTTCATTAATTTCAAATGTTATTCCATCCTCCTTTGTACCCCTTCAGGGTAAAGGTTTCAGGAAAAAATCTTTAGTACCTTGGCCAAAATAAAAATTGTATGTAAGAAATTAAAACAGTAGCCACAGATTAAGTGATGTAATAAAATTGAGTTTCCTTTTCCATATGCCAAACTAATTTTTTTTGTATTCTTTTTCATATTCTTTCTCCAGCCAGAAGACCCTAAACCCTGTTAACAGTCTTGCAGCCTTAGCAGAACACTCATCTTAGATCTAGTTGGATGCTCAACTTCAGAAAAGATAACAGTATAAATTGCTACTGAAACTGCAGAGTGTGAAGGGAAAAAAAAAATAAATATCACAAGTATTCTCTTTGTCCCCAAAGAAATAAAATTTAAATTTTTGAAGTCAGGTCAGACAGATACATCTCTAGAACTTCCTGACTAAGCAGTTAATATAGCTGCACCAAATCTTTCCAATTTCATACTTGAAACTGTGTATCAAATTTGAAGGCAACCTGTGTGTACGGCTTTGCAGAGGTTTAATAGTTTAAGTAAGATTCTATTTTCCAAACCTTAACTACACAGCAACCACTTAACTCCTCCCCACACAACCCCAAACCCCCACGGGTATTCTGAAACACAGACAGGCGTGATATTTTAAAGCAAAGCAAAACCTCATAATCAGTACAAAACCAGTACATAATCTTTAATTAATTTGCTGTATTCAGGAATCAAGTGTAACTTCTACAAAAATTAATTTCATGGTGCATTATCCTAACTGGATATTTATACATTCCTACTTTCAGAACTGAATAGTGAGCCTGTCACAGCAAACAGCTGCATTCAGGAATTCCATATAATAATTACAGTACTGCAGTATTTTATTACAGGCTAGCAATTGACATGTTATCCCAAGATTACACTAAAATTCTACGTAATCATGTAAGGAAATTATCCAACTTGAACAATCAGCAATTACTGGAATATTGCCACATTAGAAATATATCAAAATACTGTCAAACAGTACTATATTATTGCAACATTCAAAGTTAGCTTTCACGTGGGTTTTACTTTCTGTGCATCTGTTGTGACTGATTTATCACATTTTACTCATCCTAAAATTAAGATTAGTAACAAATGATGTTTTAATACCTTACTGTAATGATACAAAAACTGGACTGTCGGAAAGGTAAAATATTATTACTAATGAGTATTGCCACCTTTTGCATTTAATATAGTAGATTAAGCAATAAGTGCCATACATAACTCAAGAGCTTAATTTCAGTTGACATATTTACATCCGTGAGGATTTGGTTAATATTAAACTAAATTAATTGAACTAAATCAGTTTGTAAATAAATAAGCACCCAGGTCTTGTTGCATAGGACTGCAGAAGATATTTGTACTTTACCTGGAAGTTTCATATCTCCAATTCGGATAATGTGAGGCCAATGCTGAAGTGTTTTAGCAAAAAAAGGATTTGTCACCCCTAGAATAACGGATGGTCTAGAAAAATAACAACAACATTTAAAATGTGACAGTAAGAGCTTCTGTCTTAATGAGTACAAAAGGTCAACTTTAATTCTTAACTTGAAATTATTCTCCTTTGTATTTACAAATTACATTTTAAGTTGCATGTAAGAGCCCAGTATGCTTATCAAAGATTTAGAAAATGGCAAGACAGATGTAACTTAAAGTTCAAACAGTAGCACAGAATAAAAGTGCCATCTTCTGCTTAGACTCCTGGCTGAATTCTGGCCATTTGCAATGATGAGAACAGGGTATTATCTGATTTATTTTTTAATGAGCAGGAATCTGACTTTGCTAGTTTTCAAGGTTTGATTATAACAAATTCTCAGTATTTCCATGTGCACCTTAACATGACAGCTGTTTCTATGAGACCTCTCAGTAGAGCTACTGCTCAGATGACATAATTAAGAGAGACACTTACTATCCTATTTTCTTTCCAACACCTCAGCATTCTTTGTTAAAAAGTGGATGAAGTACAAGCACATTAATAACATTGTGCCCAAGCTCACAACCTGTCAGATTTTTCTAGATAGGTCTGTGCTTAGAATTCAGCTTCAAGGATGCATAAGGACTCCCAGAGAACAAGAAACAGTGAGTGCATAAGGCTGCTGCTACACCATGGGGCTGCAAAATTTGTGATTTATAGCAATAATATGATGAAATATCAAGACATTTTTCAGAATAGTGGCTTCCATCCACTTTACAGGCCAGTGTTAGCTAAGGAGAGAGTATAACTGCAAACATCACTGGAACAATTTTCATCTCTCCATTCCATTTTAGGATGAGAAGCATGAAATTCTATCCGTTTTCTTAGAAGTCTTGCTTATCACTGACACAACCTTCACCAAGAAAAAAAATAAAAATCACATCTTACAAGTCCTACTACTGTTCAAGCATGTTCACCAAAAACCAGTTTATTCCAGGTATTATATATTTTCCCCAACTCATTTGAATTCAGTTTAATTATTTTTTGCTGTTTCTATAATCCTGTTAATCTCATTTGCACTACTGATTTCAATTCAGTGTGATTTGCAAATGTTGTTCATGACTTTTCTGTGCCACCATGGATGATTTAGTCTGTCTTCCAAAACAATGATAAAAAGCAGTGTCCATAAAAAGGTCTCAACAGATTCCTTTGTTGTACTCTGAAAAATCAATTTATGAAGTTTTATCTTATATTATTTTCACGGTCATGTGATAAGAGTCAACATGAGGAACAAACTGAACCTTAAAAGAACCCAAACAATAAGCCCTGTGCTACTCCCTAGGAATGGATCAAGTCCAGCTTAACTTAACACAAAATCGTCTTGTGCCTATTTTGAGTGAACCGAAAAAGCAAGTTTCACACAGACTCAGTTTGGACCAACATATACAAATTGACATTCTTTCACTAACTGGAGGGCTGAACACTGAAGCTTAAAGTCAAGCAAGGCTTTCATTTACCCACACACAAATAATAATTCTCCAGGTCAAGGAAAACTGGTCACAAATGATGAGGAATCTTGTTTCGCTGCTACTTGTGATAAAATAGAAGACTTGGTAAGCTACACAACAGCTACTTAGACACTTATAGGAGCCTTCAACTATCACATTTACCAGAACTAATTCCAATTTTAAAACACTTTCTGAAAGTGTTTTAAAACAAAGTACTTTCTGAAGAGGCAGAAACAAAGATGAAAAGTACTCTTTGCTCCTCTCTCACTAAAGGTAATAAAATACACAGAGTCTGAAACATCTGGATCCTGCCCTTTCTTGGAGCCATTGCTTTAAAAGTCTATTTCCAATCTTTCAAGTGTTTTTATTTTCCATAAGAAAGTCAGAGCAATTCTAGCTCTATTTCAAATATTAACATATGTTAATACCAAACAACCTTTTTATTTTGCTACAGAAGAGCAGATGCAACTTTTAAACATGGGTTACTAAAGTTTAACCAAATTCTTCATGGAACTATTTTTAGAAATTAAATTACATACTGCATTCCCATGGAATACAATCTGAAACATAAAGCTTATGTTTGTGTGTTTTTCCACTGCTGTATTTCTGGCAATAATTTCCTTGAGAAGAAAAATACAGTAAAAAAACCAACCAACCAACCAAACATACCACAACCACCACTGCCCGATCAGACATTAGGAAAAAAATGTGTTTATAAAAAGATCAGTGAATACAACTCATGCACTCCATTCCCAAATCAAGCTGCATTTAAAGAACAAAAAATAGGAAATATTGGAGGTGTATGCTTGCAAAATAAGAGTAAGATTAAAAAAAAAATTAAAATAGAGGAAAAGCGAGTCCTTAAGAGACAGTTTAAAACAAAGTTGGTTTTATAAACTAACACTCTTTAAAAAAAAAAATCTTGATTTCAGAATTATTTACAACATTTTTCTAACAAATTTAGTAAAGAGATATTTACTTTTTAAATTATTATCTCAATGAGAACACCAACCCAAATTAACTTTACAAAACAGCTGTATGGATGTTGAATTCTAGAAGTCACTTTTTCTGTAATTGCTTACAAATAAAGACAATTACACAACAGTTTCCCTGGAGCTACTACAGAGCTGGCATTGCATAGGTAAACCCTTACTGAAAAGCAAAGTTTTCTCCTGCTTTCATATTTGTAGTTTTACTTATTCTGTACATAAGTATCCTATGATGTTCGAATACAGTTTAATTATTGTTTCATAACTTCTTTATGCTATATAACTAGAGCAAAAAACCCCAGCTAACTACTGCACTCTGTAACAGAAATCTTGTAAATAAGGAGTCTAAATGTATTCTCTAATGATGGAAACTCAGAATAGTTAAGCAGTATCTTAAAACAGATTTATGGTTACAAGTAGCTTTGAGCAACAACTTGACAACAAAGTTTGATTTACTTACGGGGCTTGCGTGCGAGTTGTATATTCTTTGAATTCACTGTCATGTATGGTAAAGTAGGGCCTGAAATCACTGCAGTACTTTAATGGTGATATACAGCTGCAAGGTAGAAAGGGGGGAAGGAAGCTCGTATGTATACAGTGCAAAATTGCACGACAGAAACATCTAAATCTAAATTTTGTAATGCTTTGTTATACTCAGATTAAATGAAGCTGCACTCAGCTGCAATCTACAACAACTCACTTGGTGATTAGTTAGGAAGCTCCACTACATTTACCTAACAAGTGCCAACACAGTGTCTGAAGATTCTGATGGAGACGGTGCCATCACAACAAGCGGCTCTCCCAGCAGTACTAGTTCCCAAAGCATCTGAATGTGAAAGAACACTGGACAGAAACACCTAAAAACAGAATGAGGTATTTTAATACATTTAACATAACCAGAATAAAAATATATCTGATTAAGAACTGGACAAAAAGGAAGTTCGCAGTAGCATTTAATAGTAATTTGAAAAATATAAAATGTTCTCGTAAAATGGAACATCTAATGAACTTATTTATTGCAGTTTCAGCCTGCATGTTGTCCAAATTGTTTTAGCCAGCTTTAAGAAAAATAATATTAAAACCAATATTGATAAATGTTAGCTTGCAAGCTATGAGATATGTGGGAATTTGTCTTGTGGGAATTTACAAGTAGGAGTAAATCAGTCCAAACTCCTACCTGAAAAGATCTACTTCATGAACAGTTGGTAAAGCCATGGAGATCTGAGCATCTGCCTAAAAGACAGCGCAATGCTTGGTTTTTAGTCATCAGAATACCTAGGTATTAAATGAAATAGTTTCCCTTAAATGCTTACAGACAGTAGATGTTGAATATCCTATTTACTACCACTGTGCTACTGCAGTATGTACTACATTATCTCCACACGTAACTATTTTTGTGTGCTAAAAGCAAGATTTCTCCCCAACACACACACCACTTCCAGGCATGCAACTTTCAGCTCAGAAAAGATAAATACTGAAGCTGTTTTAAACAACAGTCGCACAGCACATGAGGGCACAGACAGATTTGTTTTATATCCATCTTCTACGGATAAAGATTTCTAATTCTGTTTTCATCCTGAAAAAAAAAAAACTGGTTTACTCAAGTTTCACCCATTAAAAGGATGTTCAAGCTCAGTAATTTTGTCAGCCAACTATCCTCTTCTGGGATCTGGACATCTCTCTTCTAAAGTACTTGTGGTAACTGGGTTAGAATACCTTTTCTATGAAAAATACAACTTTAGACTCCACTCAAAGTTTCAAAGACTGTGGATTTCATTATTATCAAAGCACATGAAGATTGGCTACCAAGCGTTTATGAATAAGTTTAAAGTAAAATAATGAAGGCTTTGTCTTGGGGTTATACACAATAGAAGTATCTCATCTCTACCTGGTGCATATTCTGCACTATTGGTGATGTCCCAGGCTTGTCACGGTATGTAGGAATCCGCAACTTTGAAAGAAAAAGAAAGATTTTTTTTTTCCTTGTACTGAATTCAGCAGAGACTTAAAATGCTGGCTTACAGACAAGACATAACATTTAAAGAGTATGATGCTTAATTTACTCCACAAAACACCCACATAGCTGAAGACTATAGATCACTGCTACAGGAATCAATATGCAAGACTATGTAGTACTCACAGCAAACTGAATATTCAAACATGAAAATTATACTGCAGTTAAAAAAGACTATTGATAACATTAGTCATAACTTTTACAATAATTTCAATAAAATTGCCTAAATGTTGAAGAGAATGATCTGAAAGGTTATGGGGTTCTAAGTTACTACAGCATTACTTTTAAAAAAAAATCCTGTTCTAAAATATCCCCATACACTAGATACCACCTCTTTAATAGCCTTCTTCAGACATATTTCACTTTCATTGAAAATTATCAAAGACCAAGAAATTAACTTCTGGTGTGTGAACAAAAAAAAGATTTTTACTTGTCAAACTTCAGGAACAAGAATGATTTTCATCAATATATATAAATTGCTTGATTGAGCTTAACTCTCAGTATTTCTAAGTGTTACTTCATGTTTGATTTGACAAATACGACTACCATTAAAGTTTCCTAGAACGCATATTCCAGAAGAATAATACAGACGCTGCACTTAGTGTCTATATTATTTATATTATAATACAATATATTATATAGTTGTATTGAAACAAGGCTTTTGATTATTTACAAAAATCACATGTTAACCTATGCACCATAAAAGACCCCTCTCCTCCTCAACCCAACCAAGAAACCTCATCAAGATCTCCTGGACCTTCCCTCTGAGGACAGTGTACATCTATTCCTGTTCTGAGGTATGAGACACTGAAAGCAAGGCAGAACACAGTGAGTAATGTGTAAATTCCTTGTAAATGGAGGGGAAAACATCCTCAGAGAAAAATAAGTGCAGGAGTATTTACCTTCATTATAATACCCATAATAGGCAAATGTAGTATTTTCCCTGGAGCTGGTGGTGGCCAACGATCCACATCGCTACAAACTTAAAGAAAAAAAGTATAATTTAGACCTAGTTTATATATGCTATAACCTATGTTATTGTAGTCACCTTTGTGCACACTGCAATTTTAAATTAGTGCTGATAGCCCAAACAGTTCTACTTATCCCTTGATCACTCTTAAAGCTTTTCAGCCTTTTGGAAAACCTTGATGTATTATTTTGTTAGAACTATGAAGTTTTTCATTTCAAGAAAACACTATCCTCTTGTTTTCCATTTTTTGTAGCACCTAGACTTCCAATTGGTTGAAGAAATGTTACATGAGAAACCAGAAGAGTACATATTAAATGTCTGTGTTCTTTTAAAAGAAGTTTCTTATGTACATTAGCTACTGTGAGCAGATAAACACAGTTACAGAAGTTACAGAAAAAGTTAGCCTTCTAGCTTGGCTAGAAAGTTTTTTTCGGTATTTTGTTGAAAACAATTATGAGTATCATTACTAATTCCAGTAGTTTCTGCAGAGCTCATTTTGTTCATAATACAACTTGACAATTTATGTACAGGTGATTAAAAAAATGCAATTCTTTCATTGAGAATAGTTTCCACAAATTGCTGCTCAGTGAAGGCACAAAGGCACGAACATTATATAGAGCAGACTCAGTAGAAAGAACACAGCACTTCCATGGAAAGAGCAAATAACTATCAATTTGGCCTCCTCTGGCTCTTAAAGTTCTCCAGTAAGTCTGAGGCACCTGCTGTCAGTGCTGATTTGTTTCTTCTTCCCTTTGGTCAAAAAAAAACTAAAAAGTTTCACACAACCCTCTCACACGCACGAGATGACATTTGTACTGTTGCTTAACAGAAGTTGTCGGAATGCCCAAAAGGACTCAATCTGAGAAGAGTGCAAACTAACAACTGTCACCAGCTACCTGTGTTGAACAGCTGTTCCTGAAACATACAACAAAACCCTAGGTCTTTCCTAGGGAAGAGCTTCAACTGTCCTATGAAGGATCCAAAATTCAGTTGCTCTGTTCAATGATCTAGAAATCAAGTCAGTTTGCTAAAGTTTCAACCCTCTGCCCCGCAAGAAGACAGAAACACAAACTAGAATGCGACAGTGTTGTTTGTTATTTCTCTAAAAGTAGGATGTACTATTACTGGACCTCTTCCAAAACAACATAATTGTACCACTACCTGCTTCCAGGAAAGCTTCACTTTTTTCAAAATATTCTGGAGCTATTTGCTTAAGCATGGTGCGGAAGAGATGGACATAAGGTAGCTTGCTGATGAGGACCAGCGACTGCAATAAAGAATAATAAAACAAAAATACTATTTTAAGTTAACCCTTTCCCTCAGTTCCACTGCAGTTCTTTCTACCGATTAACCTCAGAGAATGTCAACTGTGACTTTTCTCACACATGCAAGCCAACCACACGTTTGACTACAGGCAACTGCAAACAAACAACTCCCCACTTTTCTACTTTAAAAACACAAAAAATTCTGTGCAGCTGGAACATATCATAGCTGATATAAAACTAAATCAAATTACTATCCATCAACAGTGAATTTAGTTAGGACAGCAAGATAATCTTCCTGCTCCTCTGAGGTCACTGAAAATTAATTAAATTCCAAATTAATATTTTCCTAAAATAATTGAAAATTGAGACTTGAAATTACCTTCTGGAAATAGCCTCTTTTTAACGATTTGTCTCTAACTTGTCTGAAATACACATAACCATAGTAATAGGCTGGATCTTTCTGCAAAACAAAGGAAAGAATTCAATACAACCTGATACTGCCCTTCTCTCTGAAGCATTCAGTATACACATTTTAAAACCTTATTTCCCTGCAAGCTCCAAAGTTGATTAGATACAATAAACTAGAATGATTACCCTGTTTATTGGCATTATGTTTTTATAGTAAGTACTTCAAAGTACCAGTGTGTGGAAATAGCTGTGCTCTCTGGCTTTACTATTTTTATATCTACATTCTCCTGACACACCATGAAAGCAAAAAAAAGAATTAATTTCCTGAGGAATAAATCAACACTCAGAATTCTGCAAAGTAGCACTAAAATATTTTAGCAGTTAAAAACCTTAGGGCCCTGACTCGAAAAGATAAAAACTAGTCTTTAAATGTATTAGTTTTATAAAAGATTCTTAGAGTATTAAGGAAGCATGTTCTCACACTTCAAAGATAAAAACATCAGCTTCATCTTTCCTATAAACAGGAATTCAAGTATTTGCCACATAAACAGATCTAAGTTGAGTTTGAGAATCAGACTCCCACTGGCATAGTTAAAAGGTCTCAATATTCCACAAGGACATACTGAGAACAACTTTTAGGCCATTACTGCTTTTAGATAACTGCTCCATCTTCAAAAAAAGATGGACGGGAACAAATACAGACAACTTTTAATTATTTTAAGTTATAAAGCACCTTGGATTTCCAGTAAGATAATGTTTTTACAGTTTTTTACAGTTTTTACCGTTTTTTTACAGCTTGATCTACAGATTTCTAGTCTCTAACAAAATAGGTCTGCTCACCAATTTAATTCTTTGCAGTCAAAAGCCATGGCAAGAAAACTTAAAGAATAGTTAATGGAACAAATTATTAGTTAATTATTATTATAATGACATACTACAAAAAAACATTTACTGAGCTTTATCTTTCAGGACACCCAGTTCATAAATTTTGTTTTTCAAGCATTAGATTTAAGCATGAAGACCCATAAAGTAACATTACCCACAAGAAATTAATTTCCTTTTGCCTTATTTCCAACCTTTAAGTAAACTGGTAGATCTCTATCCAATTGGTCCAGAAAACAACATAATGAGACTTTCCTTCCAGTAGACCGTCGAAATCTAAAACAAAATTGTGTGTCCCCAAGACAACCTACATAGGGGAAAAGATAAACAACAAACAGACAGAACTCTGAGTTTGAGCTGTGTTTAACATGAGGACTTGTCTAAAGGCAAAGAGGTAAAATAGTTTTGGTTCATTTATCTTGCAGTGCTATTATGCTCTGCTATTGCAACCATTTATATATTTATATTTTTATAAGTGAACAATTTGGCATCTGCAGCAACAACAAATAGCCCACTTTCAACAAGAAAAATGAGTGAGTTTATTAGATTGGCATGTCCATAGGAGCTCTACTGATGGCTGACCTCCTGCTGTTTTTACACATTTCATTGGTCTGGCTGTATAGTTCTGATTATCTTATCCAAGTAACTTCTCCATTGAGTGACTGCATTTAAACCTTTTGACACCAAACAGTTCATACATGAGTCACACTGTGAGAGTGTATTATGCTGATCTCTTATAACTCCACGTGCAGGCCTAGAACTTAATATTTTTGAAAGTCAAAAATCTAACTGCAGAAAACTGAGTGACACTGAGTATTATGTCCTAGCAATATTCCCACGGAGTGAAGCTTCTCTTCATTTCTACCAAAATTAATTTCTGAAAGAAAAATGTAACTAAATATATTGACTATGTGCATCAGTTATCAAATAATCTTTCTCCAGGTGGAACATGGGAACTGAAGTATTAACTTGTATCACTGATAGTCTGATGGCTTTGACCTTGCCATTACAAATGTTGTCTCCTGTTAAAAGAGAAGCAGCTTCACAAAAAGTTTACTTCAAGGAGAAGCTAGATAAGCTGAACAGAATATGCAGTTCATGGGAACACTGATAAGAGGGCTGATAGAATCTTAAGAACATGCCAGGACATTATTTATTCTAGCAAACCTGTAAAAGAAAAGACCCTTTGGAATGTGGTGTTATTAATGAACACAATCAATTCAAGGACAACATTCTGAGTGTTGCCAACCTGTGGTAAGCAGATTAACTCCACTGTAATAATGTAAACGTTCACACAAGTGGCCATAAAAACCAGTCTGCTATTAAACTTACAGCTACTGTTACAGAAGTAAGTTTCCAGCTGGCAAAAGACACTTGCTTCTCCATATTGAATCTAACTTGAAGCTCTTTCTCTATTTACATACCAGGTATCATGAACTGAGAAAATATCTTCGTTTTACTGACATTAAGACAAAGAGGAAAAATTAGCCAAGACAGTTTGTAAAGTTATGCAGGAGAGCTCACACACACATTAGAAGCATACATCTGCATCACCCCATATCAGAGAGAGCAACCAAAAGCACAGAGTAAAACCAGTTATAGGGACAAGTCTGTTCCTACAGGTTTTGACCTCTGTAAAGGAACAATTGTGAAAGGAAGTGTCTGTAGCTCTGCCATATCTTTCTGCAGGTGGTCCAAGTCACCAGGCACGTGCCTCCAGTTTCTCTTTGGCAGCAGAGCAGTAGAAGTTTACATTAAAGGATAATTTAGCAAGCAGGACCACACACAGCAATAGAAGCATCAAGCATAGGGAAGATATAAGATATTTGCTTCACAACTGTTCTTTCTAAATGCTTTTGAATTTAAAAGTCAGTTTCACTGTTACGAAATTTAGAAAATATACATGTACTCCTTCATGAGAAGATGGTTCCATATCCCTTCTACTTGCTTTATTAAACCATTCAAATTCTGTGCCTACACTTTTCTCTACAATGACAATATTATTATTTTGTTTAAAAACGAGATTAAGATGTTCATTCTTTACTTGCAAGCTATTTTGAAACATATGCATGTTTGTCATCTGGAATGTCTTATACGTTTACATTCTTAATATTTCATTTACATTAAAAAAAAAGTTCTCCAACTTTACTGCAGTATAGACAATTATAGATTTATATTTAACCTTATGTGCAACTTTTCCATCTTATAATATTAATTAAGATATTCATATGATCTATTTGATCTAGATCTATTGATTTATACTGTTAAATTCTTTCTTTTTTTTTAAACATAGCTTAGTCCAACAACAGACAACTACAGAGTGACAACAGCACTTACCTGAATTAGAATCTGGAAAAGACAAATAGCAAATATTGGTTTTCTAAAGGGTGGAGAAAAGAAGAGAGCCATTATATTTCCCGATATTACTAAACTAAAACCAAATTACATACTTATACAGCAACCATGTCTTACCTCTTTATCTGTGAGTTTTGAATGTGGAGGATATATTACCTACAGGAAAAAAAAGGATTATTTTATTTGCAAATAAACTGGGTATAAGCAGTAAGCTTCTATTACATATTTTTATGATACAACCCTCAAGTACCTGCCTAGCGTTAGGCTACTTTCAATAGTAAGCTATTAATACTATGTGTCTGTTCTTATTTTTTATGCTTTTAAGCTAACTTGATCACCCATCTTTACAAGGTATTTTGGATGCAAGTTGAAAACCATACAAATACATTGAAAAATTTAGAGTACTTGAGGCTTTTGGTGCAATAGGTCTCAAGGGAAAGCAAGACTACACCCTTGCAATTTAACTTGTACATATGAAATAAAGTAGGTGATTCTATAGAAAGCCAGCAACACGTTATTATCTGAAATCTGTTGCAACTGATAGTTAGATGGGAATAATTAAAATTCAATCACAAAACACCCCATGTTAATACTATCTCTTGGAGGATGAACATTGAGCTGAAATGAGAGCTGGGCAAAAATGATGCAATACAATTTAAGATATGGAAGCACCACCATTAAAAAAAACCTCAGATGTACAAAATCAGTGATTGTGCAAGTGAGAAAAGACCATATAAGAAAGAAGGCAAACCTGAGATACCTAAATTTCAGCTAAAATTCCTCATAAAACCCCTCAAAACTACTGAAACGAATTGTTAGCTTGTAAGCAAAGGAAATTCAACATAAATTCAAAGATTATGTTTCAAGAAAGGTTTCAGTGCTTTCATAGATGGAAACTTCTCTAAGAACTGAAGTCCAATGCAAGAACACTAACTTAGTCTGGAATTTTCATATTACTCTACCGCTCACATCGTTATCTAATTTAATCTCGTTCAGTACAATGTAAGCAAATTTATGTCCCGATAATATAATACTATCCTACTCTACAGAAAACACTAAACACATGCACTGGCTGGTCTCTGATTAAGCAAACCTTTTCCCCACTGGCCATAAAGTCTCCAATTCATTTCTTTCTCCCTCAGTCCTCTATCCAATGATGTCCAAGCATACATTATCCATATTAGTATAACTAAAGCTAAAAGCAGACATATGTTTGGAACACCTGCATACTGCATTTACTAAACCTGCCATTGTCATTTTTTAACATTTTCCTATGTTATCTCATGCTAAGCAATACACTCAAATGTAACTTTTTCAGAAGTTGAATGACACTGGAATGATTTGCACCTCATCAGATGACTGGAGTATAGACCAGACTTGAATTCATACCCCTTTTCCTCACTAACTGGTGTATCTTCCCAGAAATCAAAGGAAGAGGAGTAAAACCAGTTGTAACTGTTACCTCTACGCTGTCACATCTGCCCAGCCTTTCTGACCAGTGTGGGTGGCCATGTCAGAATGATGCAGTGATAATTAAAGTAAGCCCAGCCCTGGTGATGTTTCACCAGATTTCACAGTGTTGTGAACAACCTTACTAAAGAAATCCAAATTGAAAGGACTGTCAACACTATTTCCGTGAGCTATGCTACACCTGCTGCTCAGCACCAGAAGGTGCTGAAGATGAAGCTGCCTATCAAAAGACTGCAAGGGAGACACAAAGAAGCAGAATTAATGGAGACCATCACTTCCTAGTTTCCAAATGTTTGCCCCCGGAATCTAAATGTTCTTTATGTGCATTTGGTTTCACCCCAGAAATAATAATCTAACTTGCCAGTCAGGAAACAAAACAAAAAAGTATAATTCATGGGTGAAAGAAAATTAACTTGAAAACTGTGGTTATTGGTGGATAAAACACTTTGGTAACTACTTGGGAACTCTTCCTCTCAAACACAGCCATAGGAACTTTCTTTCGGAATTCCTTCTGTCTAAGGAGCTTCCAAGAAAGAAATAAAACATCTTTGTTGTGCTCGTGCAACAACAGAAATGCTTGCTTTGTATTTCCGTGTCTTCTAATATTCTATACTATTAAGTAACCCAATTGATAAGAAATCCAGCAATTGAAAGTAAAAGTAAATTAATTCTTCCTGCAGCAACATAACCAAAAATCTCAGTTTAAGTTTAATCAGCATTTTAAGTTTAATTTCGTGAGTCCATTCAACCAAAATTAAAAGGACTGTTACCAGAGTCGTTTGCAGACAGAAGAGGCTACTCTGTGCTTCCCTCAGACACTGAGCACATTATCTGCTTAAGTCACAGGTTACATAGAAGTTTTTGTCTTTGTTGGTAAACAAAAACTTAAATAATTAGCACAGTATGCTGGTTTCTCATTTGCATTTCTCTTATGGTCAACAATGCATATCAGTTATGTATTTTAAATATTGTAATAGCTACTTTAGTTGAATTTTAGGCCAGTCTACCATACATGTATGCTAATACCACTTTAACAACAAACAAAATAAGTAAAAAACGTTTTCCCATACACACCAACTGTTTGCTGCACAGTCTTATGGTGAATATGGTGAAACAGGACGTGAAACTGAGTTTATTGAGTTTATTCTAGTTTATTTTTCAGCCCAATCAGTTCCTGAGTGCAGTTCCACCATGCAATTTCATAAGTGGTTGCCTGTTGCACAAAATGGCAAAGAGCAGCAGGGAGTTAAAGAAACCTGCAGCTTGTGGCAGCGTCACTAACGCATTGTCACAGTTTGACGTTAATTTAATGGTGCAAGGAAAACACTTCAAACATTTAGATAATTTATTTACATACCTTCACGATCTGGAGAAGACTGTTAATTATGAAGACTACTTGCATCCGCACTACTATTATACTCTTCTACAATCTTTAACATCTGGAATGCCATGGAAATCAGTGTTGTTCGAATATAAAAGAAAGCTGATGATGTACTTAATACAAACCTTGGCACTAGATGAAAACCCTTCACAATGGCACACTGACGTGACAACCACCTTAATGAAAACGGTTGCTTGAAAGCAATTAAACTCACCTCACGCTCCGTGACAGCTGTCGCTGGCAAAGGCATTGCCACCCCGCTCCCCCCGCTATGTCAGACCCCGCAGGAACACGACGCCTCCCCCAGAGCCGCCTTTCGGGCTTTTGCACAATCACATTTCCCTCAAAACGCCGCCGAGCTTCCCCCGCCGCCCTGCAACACCGGCACCAGAGGAAGTGCCCGATTCCGGCGGGGCCCTGCCGCAGAGCCGCCCGCCCGCCCCCGCAGGGAACGCTGCCCACAAGCCCCCCGGAGGTGGCTGCGCGGCGCCCCGCGCCCGGCCCAAGGCAGGCGGCCCCCACGGTCCCGCCGCCTCACGTACCTCCACGGCCTGGCCCAGCTCCAGGTCGAAGCCCACCACACACACGCAGTGCAGCCAGGCCGAGAAACGGTCCCAGGGGAGCAGCGACAGGCACCGCTCCGGACCGTCCGGCTCCGCCAGCGTCGCCGCCGCGTCCTCCCCGGCTTCGACGACGACGGCAGCGGCGCCGCCCGGGCTCCGCTCCCGCAGCCGCCGCCGCCGCGCCGGCCCCGGCCCCGCCGCCGCCGCGGGGAGTCACGTGACCGCCGCCGCACCGCCTCCCGCGGGAAGGGGAGTCGCCAAGCGGGAGAGTCCAAGTGGGCACCGGCGGGGAGGGGGCGGGAGAGCCGGAAGAACCCAAACCATTCCCGCGGGGGGAAGCGAGCGCGGAGCTCTCCCCCCCCCCCAGCTCAGCAGCGCCCACCCGCGGAAAGGCGCCGCGGCGGCCTCGCCCACGCACCGGAACGCCCCGTCCTCGCACCGGTCCCGGTCGCCCGCGGAGGCGGCTCTGGGGAGAAGCACCTTTCGCCTTTCTCGGGGATTTGAGACACAGTTCCCGCACCCCGCGGCGCCGGCTGCCCCTCTCCACGCCCACGTCCCACACCGCGTCCCGCACACCACCGGGAGCCCGGAGAAAATACCCCACGGGCTGGTGGCCGGACAGGAAACCGCGGTAATTTAAGTGAAAACATCCTAATCTCTTAAAACCTCCTTTAGTGCCTTAGTCGAAAACCAAGCTCCTTATTGAATAATGTAAGAGCTTTCAAATATTCTCTTAGCACAGTCCCTGAGCCATTTACATTTCTGCAGGAAACACTCCCTGGAGTTGCAATGCTAAATATATTCAACAAACACACACAAAAATCATCACCCCCCTCCTAATCTGTAGATTTTATTAGCTAATTGATTCACACTAGACTTTTGTTTGACTGCTACCACAACAGCTTCAACCAGAGAAGACACGGACAGGCTGGTTGCCCAAATTCCTACCTACGTGCCGATTCTTTCCCAAATTGCAAATACTAAACCCAAGATACCGCATCTGTAAATGCTTAATAGAAAATTTACAACTCTTTATATGCACCGTTTCCTTAAGACCCATTAACAACATTTGTTTATCTACCAAAACCAAACTGCTAGAAATTAAAGCGTGCTTTGATCACTGTAGTAATTTCCTAGACAAAGGAGGAACAAACAAATAAGCCAGGCAAAATTATAATACATAAAATTATCATCGTAATAATTTAAGATATAGAAGCCTTCCGTTATCATAAGCCATTAGTGGCAGAGGGAATTTTAGATATAAAGTGAGATAGGAATGGAGCTACGAGGCGTGCAACAGGAGTGGCTGTGCAGGGAGGCTCTTGCCATCTCGAGTTGCTTCAGGTACTTTACTCAAATTAATGGTTCTGTAGTGGTACTTCATCTGCCATTTCCATTTAAGAGCTGAAAAAGGGCCTGGACAGAAGCTTTTACCACTTGGTTTAAGAAAAGGTTATCACCTCACCTCACAGCTTCTCACAAGCCTTCCCCTTCTTTATATTTTCTTCTATATACTTTCCCTTTTTACATTCTTGCTATCATGGGCAGAACAAAATTTTAACTATTATTATCATGCATTTCCTTCTAGCTTTTGCTGGCCTCTATTCATAAATTTTCATGTGAATAAAAAGTATAAATATATACAAGTAATATAAGAAGAATAAAGTACTTGGTAAGACTGCTATTCTCTGCTCATTTTGTTAAACAAACATTAACCAATAACTTCATTCCACTCGATGCTTAACAGACAGAATCTCTTGGCAGGAGAAAGTTTAGATAATTGAGACAATCTTTGAGGAAGAAGTCACTGAAAAAGAGAGGATTCTCACCTACTGGACATATTCCTAATTACCAGGGAAACATTAGTTCAGGAAGATTTACACATAGCCACTTTAAGTACAGTTTAGTTTTGGTAGAATATTATGTTCCTTGGTTGAGAAGGGATGTCAGTTGTTTAAGAAGAATAAAAATATGTCTGCATTTATTTTAAGTACTGTAATGTTTAAACAACTGAGACTGCTTTCTCCTTCAAGAAGCCTATCAGTGCAGGAAGAAATTCTGACTTCAGAACTGGGAATCTATTAACTGAGAATGCTTTGCCACAAACTGCAATACAGTCCCATGAAATAGCAGGGCTCTGCATATGGAATTTGCCCTCACAAAGCTCTGTGAACTCCGTCTTATGTTGCAGAAGGACAGCAATCTATCTGTATAAATATTTGGCAGGGCTTGGGCAAGAGTACCTTCTAGAAAAAGCATCCCCTGCGATGTCAGTTGCTGGAATAAAAATTGGTACAGGCCTATATGGGACAGCTGGATTCTGAAGAGCCAAAATTGTTGAGCATTTAAGCCTATCTTGCTTTCTTCCAATCTCTATCTTTCCCCCACAGCCGCTGTCTCTACCCTCCTGTCCCACCTCTCTCGGCAGGATGCTTCCTATCAGGTAGCAACAAACACAGTATTGGCCACTGTCTGGCCAGTTTCCATCAGCTGCCGGAGGGAGTGAGTCTGCAGGCTGCTCATACCCACTGCATAACACCAAAGAATTGGTTAAACATCTCCATTCAGCTCATCACACCGTCCTCTGCCCTCCACCTCCTACCTTGAGATTTCAATCCAAGGCAATACTTGGTTTCTCTCTGAAAATTAGATCTGGTCTAATAAATACATTTATTTAAAACAAACAAACAACAACAGAAATGTCATACGTATGTAAAAAATACTTTTCCTTATTTTTTAGACAGCCACAGAAAACAGACTACATTTCAAAAAGCCAACCTCGTATTAATAGAAAAGCAACTAAGAGCTGGTTACATGATGACTATGTTCTACTAATAAGATAAAGCAGTGAAAAGGCTAAATATACCAACTTATCCATTTTCATCAGAAATTAGGAAACTATGTAAAATTATTTATATATTAGTATAATACCGTATTTATAGTATACAAGTTACATTATACTTATATATACCATATACATATATTATCTACTTATATACAATATACTTATTGTATATAAGTAGATATGATATACAAAGTATATTTATAAATACTATCTTTTTAATATGCCTATTTCTATGATTATATATTTAGTATATAATATAAATGAAATAGCATATCGTATGCATGCTTACTATATATATAATATGAATATAATTGTTATGTTAGCAAGATACTAATTTGTATACTGACTATGAGTATCTTTTAACAAGTTTAATGCAAACTAGAAATAGGAGCAGGGAAGGATTTGAATGAAAATGCGATAAATGGAAAATCTACCTGATGAGAGAGGATTAAACCAGCTGAGTTGCTTATTCTTTCAAAATGAATGCTGAAAGATAATGCAATTACTCTATATAAACAGTCAGGCAGTTAAAAGATCAAGAACAGAAAATAAGTCTGAAACTAAGTAGCAATGATAGTGCTACAATACAAAAAGTGTAACCGCTCTTCAATAAATCTGGGCTGTTAATTAGTGTAAATTTTCTAATGACTGGAGAAATAAGGTTTTGAATGAAGTTTTCCAAGAAGAGTAGTGGTGAGTAAAATCCTAGTAAGTTTTGAGGAGCTTGGTGAGCTCATGAAAAGGATTTTGTGCAATCACTATAAGCAGAGGGGCTCAGCAGTGAGACACAGCCGCACCAATGTCTGTACAGCATCTTCTACAAAGTGGTTTGAAATTGAAATGTAAATTAGCTCTTAGATGTATTCCAGCCTTTGTGCTTTCTATTAATTTTATTAATCTAGGATAATTTGGCTATTTTTCAATGCAATAATGAAACTAGTAAATAAAGTATTAGCAAATACCTGCTATTGTTTTCCTGGTAAGGACCATCATTCTGAGGACATGATCTTGATCCATTTACTGCTCATGATACACCAGCACAGAGAGAAACACATTGCTAGAGAACATAGCTGTAGAACGTGTATGTATCCAGCAGCTCCTAAAGCAAAGAGGTATCCAAAAATTAAAATTGGATTGTTGCCATCCTGACATACACTGCAACTACACCATTTACGCCTGTGATTTTCCAATACACATCATGCACATACAGAATATCGTGAATTTTACTAAGAATTATATGCAGAATATTTCAACAAATTGTAGAATCACCACAGTGTCACAATAATCTTGCCACTCCTTGTGTAACTAACTTTGTGAGACCACTTTTCCTACTTCAGAAAAAAAGTGAGTATGTTTTCAGCCACTTCATCTCAAAAGCAACTATAGATCAGCAAATATTGGTCTGAGCTAGTTAGTCTGACCTGCCATGCAGCTAGTCCTCCCTCTGGTCCTCTAGTGGACACAAAGTGATTGCTGTGAAGTCAATTTTTGTAGTGTTAACATTCAAATTCACACAGCTATGGCTCCAGGAAAATGAACCTATTGCTCTGAAACAGTTCCTTATGTTTTGATAGTTCAACTTGATTCTGAATGTCTCAGAAGCTACTTCTGAGGCAAGTTTGTATAGGAAAAGATATGTTAGGATCTAAATACCAGTTAAAACTTTGCTATATGTTTCCACATTGTTTTATATAGCAGTAAACGCCTTTATAGACTGTCATATTTACAAGTTAGCATGGCTTAAAAGAGTGCAATTATACATAGAATTTGTTGCATTATTGAAAACAACGAGAAATTGATTTAGTAAATTGCTGATGAATGAACTTCATGATGTTTGACAGGTATACACATACACTCTATCTCTGCTGCATTTTATCATCCTGAAACAGTTACCAGCTCTTCAGGGGACAAATGTGAGTGTCACCTCCCTTCCATTTCCCTTATCCAAGATGGCTACAGAGCTGGCTGTTTCTGCCCTCAGCTATGATGGCTATCATAGCATTTTTTATGAACTTCCTGCCCGGAAAAAGGATGGCCACCTAAGTGGCATCTTGCTGCCCTTACCTAACATGGCTGACAAAGCTCACTGCCTCTTTTGGTTGTGTGGCAAACCACGGTTCGCAGAACCAAAGCACGAGCTTACACATCCTCCTCACTCCTGCTGAGGGAGCACAGTGCAGTGGCTGAGTATTTTATACCAAACTCTTTTCATCCACCTGTTGCTTTCCCCAGTTCTAAGATGGGACACTTTCTGGTACACATCAAATAGCTCAAAAAATACCTATACAATAATTGTATCTTCATTTCAGAATGTAACTGCTTTCTCTCTTTTTAACTTAGTCTATGAGTCTGCCCCTGGTAACTTTTGAACTCGTTAGGCAACATGAAATATAAGTAAAACAGTCTGAGAGATAACGGAACCCATCCAACTTCTCTGAAAGCTGGCACTCCCGCAGGAAAGGAAGGTTCAAATTAATGCCCTTGCTGAAAAGTAGGTAGAACCCTTGTTACATGAGCCACTTGGCAGTGCCAAAAATTATTAGAAAGGCAGCTGGCACGTCCCATTGCTTCCCCCACGGGACTGACAAAATGGGATTTCTCCAAGGAATGGAGAAGGGCTCAGGATACCATAATATGGCAGTGGCTTACAGTTTAAAGGGCACAGATGCTCACAATATTAGTTTCTTCTACGCAGGAAGACTTGAGAAAGATACTGTACCAACAATACAGTATGAAATCTGTTTAAATCTCAGAAACGATATCTAAAAAAATATACTTAGAACATCAGAAAAAGATATCCACTGCTTATCTTTTTTACTTGATTCTCTTAGGCTCTATAGATGGAAATTGTTCTTCTTCATCTTTGCTTTTACTTTCAGACTCCTTCCTCCATTAAACACGCATACAAAAATGTAAAAAAAGCTCTCATAAGCATGCTTTTTATTACAACACCTGTAGTACCTTTTATTCTCACTTTTAATGCCTTTACAATTCCAAAATGTTCTCAATTACTTCTACTTTTATAACTCTTTCCCTCAAATCTAACTCCTGATAAACTTAAATTTATTCCTCATTTTCTCCACCCTCTTTTTATACCCCTCTTTCGGTTACTTGTGGCACCTTGTGTACTATAAGCAACAGCCATACCGAATTTCCATTTATTTAAAAAATGAATAAATTACAAATATAATTATCACAATAGTATAATCTCATAAACAAGCTGGAACCACACCAGGAAGTGGTGTGACAGAAGTTTGGGGTTTTTTTTTTGCTTTCTTCTGTCAGGAGAACTGAAAACTATAAACACACAGTCCTAAAACTTCCAGCTATTGGTCTTTCTGTATTTGTCTTCAAAAATCAGATTTGTCTCTCATCTTGGACTTTCTTTCTTTGCTTCAAACACAGGTAATACAGCCTGGTTTTAGTCTTCTTTTCTCATTAGAAGAAAACAGAAGAAAACTAGGCTGTAATGAATCACAAATCCCCTCCCCTCCCTCCAAAATCACAGTGCAGTCAAAAACAAAGGGAAAAAATGAAGACAACTCTGAGTTCTAACTGCTGTAATAGCACAGCAATCATGTTTTTTCTCATATGCTGCACTGCCTTACCTCAGTTGTTGCTTATTTCCCCCTCACAAATGCCAGGATAAACTGCCTGGCCCAGCTCCACTTCTCTTCTTTGCGGCTGCCCGGCCTTTCTGGCATGAGAAAACCCTCCCATATCCCTAATCCTAACACCTTGTCCCAGGGTAATTATAGTGCTGGCATGACTCCAACATCTATCTCATATTAAACAATCTCCGCTTGTTTGTTTTATAGGGAATGACAGACTTAAAAATGAATTCAGACCGGAGAGACCTGTTCAGCACTAGCCTGCCTTATGACCTTGAAAAATGGACCCACCTTTCCATGGCTTCTAGAAAACTTGGATAAATATGACCTTAGATGATACTCCAAGACCTACTGAGGAAAAAGGCTACACCAGTGACCCCACCTCTGTCCTGCCCTGACCCGCCCCTGTCACCGCTTCAAGGTTCCCCCCTCCAGCTGCCAACCTGTAACCAGAGACGGTGAAACAAGGCCGGCGTTTCTCCCTCCCCAAAACACGTCAAAGGACGCTGCGGCTTCCAAAATTTTCAATCTGGGATGAAACAACGAGGGGGAAGCGGGAGCACGTCGTGGAAGCTCCAGCCGATAGCGTGAGCCCAGTTTCTCCTCAGGGCTCCGCCGCTGAACGGCAGACGAGCTCCGTTCGCTCCCTTCCCTCACCCTCAGGGCAGGGCCGAGGCGAGCAGGACAGGGGAAAGACATGGCACCCGGCCTCAGGGCTCACTCACCTCAGAGACCTGCCCCCGCTCCCCCCTGCTAACGCCTCCTCCCTCTGCCCTTCCGCAGCAGCCCCTCTCCCCCTTTTCCTGCTTCGCAAGAGACCGTTCAGCCCCCAGCCCTCACAACCGCCCGAAACCCTTTAAAGGACATCCCCTCACAGAACTGAGGCCCACACGCCCCTCCCTGGTGACCCCCCGCACCCGGAAGAAGGCGGCAGTGGGAGGGGCCTCAGCGGCTGCCGCAGCTTCACCGGGCGCAACGCGCCGGTGCCAAACTCGCGCCTGCGCAGCTGCCCCGCCTTCCCTTTGGTCAGGCCCCGCCGAGGACGGCTCCGCCCTCCGCCGCCGCCTGCCCTCCCTCCCGACCCCCGCCCCTCCCCGGCAGCGCCGCGGCTGCTACACCGGGTAGGTTTCCAGTCACTATGGCGGCCGCTGCGCTGAAGGTAAGGGAGGGAGCGGAGTCCTAGCGCGCCCCGTGTCCCCCTTGGGGCCGGGCAGAGCTAGGCCGGGGGGAGGTGTGGGACCACGCCGGGCGAGGGCCGCGTCTGACCCGGTTTGTTTTCGGCTCGGCAGGTCGGAGGAAAGTTTTCGTGGTCGGCGGCTGCCTGAGAGGCAGAGCTACCGAGCGGGAGGCGTCCGGGCCCGGCCGCCAGGCCTCTCCCGCCGCCGCAGGGCCAGCGGAGCGGCGCTCGGCGGGGCGGAGAGCCGGGGGGGGGGGGGGGGGGGGGGGGGGGGGGCTGAGGAGCGGGCCCTCCTCATGCGCAGCCACCTGCGGAGGGGCTGAGCGGAGCGGAGCTGAGGGGCCGCCGCCTCGCCCGGCCCGCCGCTCCCCGCGCCGGGGGCTTGTAGCGGAGACTTCCTGGAGCAGCCCCCCGCTCGCCTCCCGCCGCCACCGGCCCCCGCCCGCCCGCCGCCAGCAGAGTCGCCGCGGAGGGACGCTTGACCGGCCAGAGCCATCGCCGGCACCGCCTGGGAGCAACCTGTCAGTGCACCTCGTAGGCCGCCCCCGAAGGACCCTTCCCAAGCGTTAGCTCGTCCCCGCGGGAAGGAGAGTTCGAAGCCCTCTCCGTGCCTTATCCAGTTCCTTATTGAAGGGGCCGCCTGAAAGTGTAGACCAGTTCAGCTCTATCTGGTGTAGGGGAGGAAAACAGTGTAGCTCTCGTACCCCATCCAAAATCGAGGACCACCTATTCTGCTTCGGTTTAATACGTGAAGATGGTGAAATGCGGACTGCCGTGTGAAGCAAGCAGATCCCTGTTGTGGAGTGAGGGCTTCGCATTCACCTTCCAGCTCCTGGTCTGTGTGCTTTGAGAGAGGACGCTAATCCTTCTCCTTCATCCCCCTGCCCTAAACCTTTCCTTGCTTCCATGTTGCATTGGTCAGAATTCTGGTCAGTGTTGTTTACGGAAGGAGGGGGGGAAAGAAGGTAGTTGAGGTTACAAACAAAAGTACTTGTATGACTCATCTACTTGGATTTAAGATATTCTGTCCTTCTTTCAAGGAGCTTTTGCTTCTCTTTGAAGGAATCAGATGCTTGTTCCTGTTCTTCCAGAGGAGGATGGATTGAAAGTTGTACCTTTTAGATTATTTTTGGGCCACTGCTGATATTAAAAGACATAATGGGGCTTTTTCACTGGATTATTGCCAGAATTAGTTTACACACTGAAACAATGAGTTGTTAGGCCTCTCATATGATAATGTTTGTCCTGCTTTAATATAAAGTTGCTGTGGAGGTTTGGGTTAACAATTGCGGAGGACAGTCTGCGTCAGAAGAGGCTCTCTTCATCTCTGGTTGGTGTGGCAACCCCAATCTGTCCTCGATGCCTTCAGCCTTGGCCATCTTCACTTGCCGCCCGAACTCTCATCCATTTCAGGAGCGTCATGTCTACCTGGACGAGCCCGTCAAAATCGGCCGCTCGGTGGCTCGCTGCCGGCCAGCTCAGAATAATGCAACTTTTGACTGTAAGGTGCTGTCCAGGAACCATGCTCTTGTCTGGTTTGATCACAAGACAGGCAAGGTAAGATGTTTTCTTTAAAAACAGTGAACTGCATGTTTGTTTTATCCAGGCCGTGTAGATTGTAGATCACTTTGGTTTCGCCCTGTAATAAATGCAGTTGCATGTGGAAGGAGTAAGATTTGTGTTGTAGGTAAAATGATTACTTTTCAGGTAAGTTGATGGTTTCTTACTAAGCAGGAACTTTAAACATTATTAAAAGTACATAAAACTAGCAGCTCAAAACGGGGATAAGTGCTAAAAAATTTGCATGCGTATTATTCATTGCTGGAAGTAGGTGATTTTGAGGTGAATAATATAAATCTAAAAGGACAGGCTTGTGTGAATGTAATGGTGTAATAGTATTTTTTCAAATGCTGAGAAATTAACAGTTTAACTGAGCATGTAAATAAATCTCATTGTGAGAGGTGTCAAAAAGGAATTTAAAAACCCTGGGTTTGTTTGGCATTCCTGCTTGCCCTTTTGAAATTTTATGAAGAGTATTTTGTTGTTTGGGTCTGGTAGAAGTTTTGTTATTGGAAGCAGGAGCATAGCAAATGGCATACAAGATATATTCTCATTGATAGCGAGAATGGTTTAAAAATATATCCTGTGTTGTCTTAATTGTTATTCTCAAAAGGCTGAGTATCTCAAGTGGAATTTAGGGGTTCTGTAGTGCATGTTTTGTCCACTAGGGATTGAACTGGGACAAGTAAAGTTATTTCACCTCATGACTGTCAAGTTAATTTTAAATATCCAGCAAGAAATGAACAAAGTGCAAATTTCAGTTGCTTAGCACTGTGGTGTTCTGATGTGTTGGTTTTTTGTTTAGTTGGTTTTTTTTTTTTTTCAAATATATTGATGTTATGCCTGAAATATGCTCTAAGTCAGCTATGTTTTAGCTTCACAGTGTACCCTTCTATGAGAGTGTAGATCTTGATTTTAAGAATAATATGGTCTGTAATTAATGCAGCATTTTTTTAGTAGTATGACACAGCATGAGGAGCAGCACAGCGCACTCAAAGTTCTTAAACCTTCCATTGTTAACTATCCTGGGTTATGCAATACCTGGGCATGATGGGACAAGACAAGCGTTTAATTTCTTAAGGCTGGGTTTTGGCATGGCTTTCAAGTTACCTGCATGTAATTGTGCAAACTGCTATCTCTATTAGTGCTTCATTAAGCATGTTGCTTTGGCTCTGTTGTGATGTGCGTTCTTGGACACTTTAGAAAACTTAAGTACTTGGAATATTTTCAGTTTAAGCTTTGTTTTTAACTTTTCTCGTTTGACTCAGTGAAGTAAAATATTCTAATTTATTGTACTTGTTTTAAAATTAAAAAATGTTATGTATATAGCTTTTTTATCAACATCTCTCATGATTTATGAAGATTTTGAGACCCCCATGGGCTCTATTATGGTTACTAATAGTTGAGCCTTATTAAAGATATTTAATTTGACAAAGCATTGAGTGTTGAGCAAGTCTGCTAATTAAGAGATAAGATCAAAAGACAGTCAGCTGTGGGGTTTTTTTTGTTTGTAAATTTCAGTTAGCTTTGGCTTTTCTAATACAGGTCAAAGCCATTATATGCTTATTCATTTTTTTCTGGCTGATCTAAAATAGCAGCTTGGTAGTAGTAAATAAGGGGATGGTATGTGACAGTTATTGAAATACCAATGTGGGAAGATTTGATAGGGGTCTTGATGAAAATTGCCCAGGTAGGTGTCTAGATAGCTGTAGTGATCAACTAAAGAATGGGGTTAAGATCACACACAGGAATAGGTTGCTGTAAATTTTGCCTGTTCTACGTTGTGGTACTGTAAAAGGTTTAAAGCATTGATACAGCAGCATGGAGAATTTGGGTTTTTGTGTTTGTTTCTTGGTAATGTGTTCTGGTTTTTCATTTGGTTGAGTACCTGAATGGTGAATCATGAGATAGTTGGAGGAGAGGGAAGAAAACATTGTTAGAGATAATAAATATGAAATATCCTTGTGAAAAGGCAGATAAAACGTCATGTCGGTAAATACAGGCTTAATCTTGAATAACAAAAACTATGGTAAATAATTTTGTGGTGTTTTAAAAGTACAAACAAACCAAAAATTATGCCAGAAAATTTGCATGTAGGAGTGTTTATTATCATTGTTTACAGAACTTCTAATAAGTGCATCTCATTTAGGAATATGTCATTATCCTATCAATGACCTGTATTTAAACCTGTATAAATTCTTTCTGCTACAGTATTGGTAAACACTTCTTAAATCTGTGTAGTACTTCCATCAACTCTGGGGTTTATGAAAGATAAAATACCTTGAAATGTTAATTTAGTATCAGAGAGAAACCTTCAAATAATTCAAAATAGTTCACAAATTATCTGGGGCTGCAGTTTTGTAAGCTGTGGACTTTGGCAATACCAGTTTCTGGCTTTCCCAGTCACTTGGTCCAGTCTCTGTGTTGCCTCTTGAGCTTACTTTCAGTTATACTCTAATGATTTTTTTTTTCTTGAGAATTTGGAGTTTTGTTTGTTTTGTTTTAGTGAATCATGTGAGTTATCCTGTTTACTACATAGTCTATAAAAAACTGTATCAGCATAATCTGTAAAGAAGGGTAGAAACTGAGGAGTATCAGTAAGCATTGGCAGGGGAGCTAGTATATGATTTTTTTTTTGAGGCAGAGGTAGGGCTAAGCTGAAGTTTGTTGTATAAATAGACTAAGTTGAAGATGACACGTTACTTACAGCTGAAAGATATGAATGTTTACTTTGTATAAAGGCACTTTAATTATACATGAAAAAAGTTACGTGCCCAAAGGAGATAATGTATATGTAACACTAGCATTATTAAGGATGAAAGTCAGATGACTCTTCAAGATCACCAGTAAATAGCAATTAAAAACATATAGTTAATGTTGGATTTGCTTTTTAAAAGATTTTTAGCATAATGTGTGGCCTAAAAGTGTGTAAGATAAAGGTGGAAGTGGGTGGTGCTGAGAATATCTGTACTCAGACTTTTTCTGTGCTTAGCAATACTTGTGCAGACTGGTGCAATGCCTCCTTTTGCTTGTGTTTGTAGAAACAGTGTAATACCTCCTTGTGAATTTTTCATACAGCAGTAACATTAGAAGCTTATGCTTAGAATTGATTTTGATTTTGATTTTTTTGAGTAATTACACGTTAAGGAATCTTTTTAAGAGATGCCTGAAAATGTGAGTCACTAGATATGTAGGACGTGGATGTTGTGCTGAGCATGGAGTGTTCCAAAAAGTGTGAATCAAAGCAAAAGAAAAAGTGGGCTATAGTTCAAAAAAATCTACATATGTTTGTACAGCTTCTATCACTGCATATGGGCAGAAACTCTTTAAAAAACCCTGCTTAATTGAAATAGTCTTACGGGGTTTTTTGCGTGTGTTTTTTTTGTTTTGTTTTTAAAAATAAGCAAGTCGAAAACCCTTGAGAATTTGTTTGTGACTTCTCCCAGGCTGAAATGCTTCTGGCAGATGTGGTGGAAGCTTTTAGTAAAAAACTGAAGTTTCCAACAGATATCTAGGCTTTCAAAAATTAATCTCTTGGAATTATTCATTGCCTTAGATTGTGAGTGTCTATTCTAAGTACCTATTACAGAGAATCCATTTCCACAGTTTACCTAAAGGACTCCAAATAACCGGTCACTTTTAACAACTGAAAAAAATCCATGTGTAGGCACAAGTTTCTGTGTTAGAGTGGTAGCTAATACTACTATTTTCATTTAATTCCAAGAGAATGTGAATTGAATTGAGCACATTGATAGTATCTTGGTTACAGAAATGCTAAACTAGTAAATCAAAAGCCAAACAGTCCACATGGTAGCAAATGAAATTTATTAAGGCTGTGCTTTTATGGCTTCTTAAAGTATGACAGACAAAAATGTTACAGAACACTTCCTGCAGGGAGCACCCTCTTTAAAGGGAACAAACAGGCCCTGCTTCCCCCCCCCCCCCCCAAAAAAGTCTAAACCAAACAAAAAAAACCCAAACCCCAAACAAAAACCAGCACCCCAAAACAACAAAACCAAAGGTTCAGCCAGGGAATTACAAACTGCCTAGCTTTGAGTTCCTGGGGAAAATCATGGAATAAGTTTTGGATTGTTTTTCTGGGCACATGAAGAAGATGCTTTGGTAATGGTCAGTATGGATTTAGCAGGGATAAATCATGTCTGATGAGTCCGATTGTCTTGTATGATAAAATGATCAGCTTTATGGGCAAGGGAGAGCATTGCACACTATTTACCTTTAGCAGGGCTTTTGACTATTTTTCATTATGGTCTTCTATGTTAGAGCACTGTGGTCTGATGTATGAACAACTAAAGGAGTAAAGTAAACCTGCTTTGAGGATCAAGCTCGGGGGTAGTGGTTAATAAATAGGTGGTGCTCTACCTGGATGCTGGTAACAAGCAGAATACTGCAGGACTCTATATTTTGACCTGCTACATATAACATTTTTTACCAATGACCTGAAGGACACGCAGAAGTACACTCTAGTCAAGTTTGAAGGTGATACCAGATCTGGGAGTGCTGGTGTGGTGGGGAATGAGTTGATATGCTCAAGGGCAGGGCTGCCATGCGAAGGGATCTGACCTTGCTGAACTAATGGGCAGACGGGAACCTTGGGAGTCTCAACAAAAAAGCAAATGTGAAGTCCTGCACTTGGAAAGGAAGAACCCCTTGCAGCTTGTTAGACCATTTCTGGGATATTGCATATAATTTTGGACCAGCAATATAAGGAATACATTGATAAACAAGAGTTGAAAGGTTAGATGCTCTCTTTTCTTGCTGTATTGTACTAAGTATATGTGAAAGTAATAAGAAAGAAAGAAGAGAAAGAATTTGTAAAAAGGAAATATGTTGTTTGCTTAATGTTACACAGAATGTTCTGTGGAGATTGGCGAGACTCATGACGCATAAGAGATCTCTGGACATCCTGTCTGCTCAGAAGTGTTTGAGTAAATGTATCTTACAAAAATTAGTGGAACATGAAAAATAGTATTTGGGGTTGCAGGATTTTAATGGGAGTTGTTTTTTTTTTTGCTGCTTCCTATAGAGGTTCCTGTATGATACTCTAGGCTATTTGTTGCCGATCTGTGTAAGAAATGTTTAATTGTTCATGTATTGGTAGCATTTTTTTTGGTAGATACCATGTCTGTTATTTATTTTTCCTTTTTTACATGTCTTCAGCTTTCTGTTATGATTGTTGTCTTTGAGAGCTGAACAAATGTTTTATTTTCAGTACTTCTGATGTTGCTGTATGCTTACAGTCTGCAGTGTCTGTAGAGGAGACACTTTATTTTCCAGACATTGAATGTTTATTCCAAGTGCCCTGGGAGACTGACCTGGGATCTGCTATAATGCACTAAGGTGAAATTTCAGTGCTTAGATAACTTTCAGTAAGAGGGTGATGTCAGCCAGCCCTTACATACACCTGTTAATGTTTTTATGTAACTGCTTTTCACCCTGAATGAACTATCCAGTTTTATGCTGATACGATCATAGGAGTAGTATGGGGTAGGGAGTTCTCAGTTCAGCAAACTTCACCACCACGTTTCTCTTAGAACCCAGTGTAGGAGGGCAGGGGCCATTTATAGTAGAGGTAGGTTACTGCTGACAAGGATTTCCCTGCAGAGATACCATCTAGAGCCTCTGCTGCAGAGCTAATACTGTAATTCTTGGAGCTGATCCACTGCAGTCATGATGCATCTATCCTGAGCCAGGAACACCAACACATTGATTAGGTTTTAAAAACAAACAAAAATCCCTTTTGTATTTGCAATGAATTTTTACAAACCTCAAATGAATCAGGTTACTTAGCAGTAATGAAGGCCAGTAAATGTGTTTTCCTTGGATTGATGGGATGGTTCAAGTTTGCTCCTGGGCCCATGCTTATAAATGTAAAACCTTGCTTCCCTAATACCCTTTTATTATATAAAATTCTTTTTGACTTATTCATAGACTTTCTTTCACGTGTTAGTTGCAGCAATCCATTGAGCATTTGCAGGTGGATTTATATTTTACTGAAGAAATATTTTTTGTTTGTCTTTGCTTTCTCATTTTTCTTACTGAATTTGAACACTTTTGGTTACTTTGTTAGCTAATTAAAGTGATTGAATTTATGTATCCTGTAGAGGGCCATGTGGGTTAGTGGTGTCTGTGTCAATGTGCTGCTTTGGTTGTGTTGCTTTGAATCTGATCTGGGAAATGTGTAGATGCTCAGCTGACTTGTTGGATTTTGGTTTCTGTCATTTCTTTCAATAGATATTATGAAGTGAAAATTATTATTGTTGGTGGAACCTGGCAAGTGAAAGGGAAGGAAGAATGCTGCCTCTAGCCCTAAAGCTAGTAATTTTACAGGCTATTGCTACTAAATTATACAATTGTTTGTTATCTCTGGATTTTCTTTTGAGTCACATCAATAGTTGCTTCCTGTTAATATTTCTCACTTGCTGGGAGTTTGGATTATCTAAGAGCTCCAAGTTTAGTTAAGTAGTGCTGTGACAATGAGTTAACGTTCTCAACTTGTCTTGCTTTCCAGAAGCATTTCTTCTTGTACCAGAATTGGTGTAAGGAGGCTTGTGGTATTGTCATGTTTTTATTGAGCATAGACAAGCATTTTTTCAGTCCACTTTAGGATTAGGAACCTCAGGCAGAGAGATGGATCTGACAATACTGTCTTAAGTGCCTGCAAGAATCACAGAATGGTTTGGGTTGGAAGGAACCTTAGAGATCATTGAATTCCAACCCCCCTGCCATGGGCAGGGACACCTCCNNCCTGGCCTTGAACATTTCCAGGGATGGGGCATCCACAACTTCCCTGGGCAACCTGTTCCAGTGCTTCACCACCTGCACTGTAAAGAATTTATTTTGGTATCTAATCTAAATCTCCCCTCTTCCAATTTAAAACTGTTACCCCTTGTCCTGTCGAAGCACTTCCTGACACAGAGTCCCTCTCTGGCTTTCCTATAGGCTCCCTTCAGTTATTGAAAGGTCACTGTAAGGTCTCCCCGGAGCCTTCTCTTCTCCAGGCTGAACAACCCCAGCTCTCTCAGCCTGTCCTCATAGGAGAGGTGCTCCATCCCTCTGACATATCTGTCTGCCAGAGACTGGGAACAGTTTCCTTTTTGAAAAGGAAAATAATAGTGCCTGAGCTAGACACTTAAACAGATACAATTTTTGTTGCACCAGACACACATGTATGTGATTGAGCAATGTCTGAGAGTTTATTTCAGTCTTGATAAGGTATAAATAAATGATGAACTTCCAGCAGGCTTATAATAGAAAGTCCAAAATCCTGTAGTTAGACTGTAGTTGAGTGGAAAACCACAGAAAATTCTAGCAGTGGTTCAACTTTTTTTTGTGTTTGTAAAAAGTAAATATAAAAAGTACTGGGATTAGTCAAGGGCATGAGGAATGTATAATATCTCTGCAAAGCTAAGGAACATTTCAATATTGATAGTTGAACTATGGTGCATACTGGAGGAAAATATGCACTATTATAAAATCTTTTTTGGTTATAAAATAGCAGCAACCAACCATTGAAAGGACTGAAGGATTTATGATGAGATAGGCTCAATCATAAATGTTCTAATAGTGTAAAATAGCAAGAAATTGTAAGTAAATACAAATCTATTGACAGTATTGTGCTACTGTTAAAGCAAGTTAGTCCCTATCTGAAACATCTTGTTCTGTTTTGCTTTTCATACAGTAATTCAAATGTGTTGAAAATACTTAGTGACAGAAAGACTTCAATATGGGAAACATGCAACATCTGAGATACATAGAAGCTGTATAAGAACAAATAACTGACCTTTTGATCTCATATTAAGAGACTATTGAAAATAAAACTAAAAGCAAGTTAGTAATGCTGTGTATTCTCATAATTACAGTTGTAATAGTTCTTCCATAAAATGAATGCAAGAGCTTAAGGTACCGGAGTTGTGGATGCTTCTAACTGTGTTTTGAGTAATAACCTTTTTAAAGGAAGGAATGGAAATGCTTACATTTCAAATCAAAGAAAAGCTCTGTTATGGCCAAATAGATATTTGTACAGCACGTTCTTTTGAAGACATTTGGTACTGGCTGCTGCTATTTGCATACGCCATTAGTCTTATCTGATATGGCAGTTTTTGTTCCTAACTGGTACTTTTTCAGATTTGTTCCTTTTCTGGACGTTAAGCAAGACTAAACATAGATTGTTCTAAAGTTTTGGTGTCTTTGATGCAGTATAACTAATCCTCTGCAAGAGGTTTTTTGCTTGTTTAACACACCCCACACCCCCACCAGATTTTGGTGACTTTGTGTTTCTTTCTATTTTTTTACTTGATTTTATTGAAATGTGTTACTTAAGTGTATAGGGTAGAAGCCAGATCTCTTGTGTTTGCAAAGCTGGGCTTTTAGCCTGCCTACCTGTTTGCTTTCTAAATTTCTGCTGAGCTTTCCCAGTAACTCTTGGCACAATTAACTGTCATTCTTCCCTTTTTGTTGTTTCTTAGTTACATATAACCTATAATAGTTGAATAGACTTCTGTGCAATAGCAAATCTGTCTTGGTGTTACTACTTTTAATTTTATTCTGGCATTGCTGTTTTCTGCACTTAAACTTACTGTTTCCAGGTGCTCGAAGAATCTGAAAGCTTATGGGAAGCATAATGAATTATTTGTAATTATTCACATTTTAAATTTTGTCATAAAAAATAAAGCTTTTTTATTTAAATATCTGGTTGTGAAAGAATCCATTCTGCAGCGAAACTATTTTTTCAAGTTTTTTATCTCGGTAGGTAATTGCAACTCCTTGATGTTTTCTTGCTATCATTACGGGGATTCCTCTTGCTCAGTGCTAGAGGATTTTTAAGGCTATGCAGAGTCAATATAGTCACATAATCAAGGAACAAGTTTGATGAAGTTTCTTTTGTTTCTGTGAATTCCAGAACTGTAAGTAGTTATGTATAGTTAGGGTGGTATCTACTTTGAGGGAAGCTGTGATACTATGGACAAGGACAGCCAAATTCTGTGACATCCACTGGTATGGACCTCTGGAGGTCATCAAGTCCAATCCTCTGTTTCACAGCAGATCTGATTACTTTAGGTTGGTTGTGGATTTGGTATAGAATTTTGGGTACAATATTAATCCTTATCAAGAAATAAGCTTCTGAGGTCAGGGTCAGGCATGTTTGCTGTGTAGGCTGGCTTGTGTTGATCTTGTTTTAAGTTACGTTCTGAGGATCTAGAGTGTGTGTGTACACACACAGACACACACATATATATATGAGTTAGTTTTACGAAATAGCCAATGTACTGATTGGATAGAGTAACTTAAAATTACCATCAAAGTGTGTCAGATAGAAATGATCTTAAAATTTACCAGGAGAAAAGAAGCACTAAATGAAAGATGTGATAAGAATGTTCCTAGTTCCACCCCTAATTCCATAAGGGTGGAAATAATACAGCACTTTCACTTACAGCTCTCAACCACTACTTCCTTTTTAAGAACTTAAAGGGGAAATCTTTTTTTCAATCTTCCTCTTTGAGAGTTTTTCCTAGATTGCATATTCCAGCAGTTGTAAGAGCAAATCAGGAACACAAATTGCTATAGAAAGGGTATATTTGCTTTTGCAATCTGTGTAACTAGTAAAGCTACCACTTGGCTGTTTTAGCAGAGCTTTTGGTAAGTATATAAATATTGTCTGTGACTGTAAGCCAATAATTTAATCTATGGACAGAGACCTTCCTATGTAATTAAGAGAAGAACTGATAGATTGCTATTCTATTAGTACTGTTACCTATAATGTAGATAGGCACTTTAACCACAGTGTCATCTTGATTTTTAGTTAAATTTGTGAATCTGACTGTTAATTAGAAAGTTAAAAGTATGCATGCTGTGTTTGGATAACTTTTTAACTTCCATGTAAAGAGAAGGGAAAATGTTTCTAGTGGTTTTTGTACTTGAAGGAATCCATTACATTAACACGCATGGACAACTTTCTCTCAAAAGTAGTTTTTAGTGTTTTGGAATCTGTGCACACATGCTACCTCCCCAGCTGAAATCAGTACGGGTTATACATGCATTCTACTGCAGAATATTGTCTCCTAATAACTTTAATGCAGATTTACATTTTAGCTGCATTTGACTTGCTCTGACCTATGTTCCAGCAATGAGCTCGGGAAGGGTGAGTTTGGCAAAACACTCCACCAACACAGTTGTGCTGCTTTCTTTGAGCTGCTCTCCTGTGGGCTCATTAGGTCATCCTATTCTGGGATTTTGCCGGTTTCACAGCCTGGTCCAAATGTAGCCTGCAGCTGAACCGTTTTGTATTCAGATGTACATATGAAATAGGGGTATATAGGTGGGTTTCTTTCGTTTCCCCTGGTTGATCAAATGAAAGCATACTCAGTTTTCCTCTTCCCTTTCCCACATAGCTTTACGTTGATCCTTCCCAGGACAGGTGTTGCTGGATGAAATTTAGATGGTGATGTAAGTTTTATAAACTAATATTAAAGGATCTTGATGACTAGTCTTTCTTTTGAGATCTCTAACTTGTACTCTTTGATGTGCTTTAATAGTTTAAACTTGCTGTATGCATCTTCCTTTATTTTAATTGCAGTTTTGTTTCTAAGAGATTTACAAAAATAATTGTTTTGTAGTATCCCTTAAAAACCTTTTATGAAGATGTAGTTTTGAGTCTAATGTTAGGGTACCTGTAATCTTGTAATATTTCAGTGACTGGATCTGCTTGCTGGTGTTGTGCCTCAAGTCTAAGAAGTACATTGTGTAGTTCTGCTTTAAATATTGCATTAGACAGTTTTCATACAGGTGAGCAAAGCTGAGTGGAATCTATTCTGTCCTATCCAGAGTGAAAGTTTTCAGACAATAGAAGGATTTAAGAGATAGTAAGTGCATGCTTATACTTTTGAGCATTTGGAAATCGTAATCACTTCATGTTTTCCACGCTGCACTTGTGCTGAGATGTCCCAAGTATTCTTTTTCATCAGGTAGCTGTAATTTGAGACTAAATTCTAGTTATGCTAGATAAAAGTGCTGTTTAATTGTTGACAGTGCTCAAAGTTGGTAATTTGTGTAATCTCTTAGTGATTTCAAAATTGAGATGTCTGTTATCTGCATCCAAAAGGGAGCTCTTGCCTGGTAATCGTTTAATGAGGTCCTTGTTCTTAGTAACAAGGATACCTTTTCTGATAACCATCAGTAAAACTGTGTGTCGAGATACGATGCAACTGGATTCTCCATTAGTGCTAAAACTACAAGTTACTTGTCAATTATAGAACACAAATCTAGTGATCTGAGTCTGGTTTGCCTTTTTAAGCTGGGATAAAACCTGAGAAACTGTATTATGAACATCTGCTTGATGGCATATTAAAAAAAAAAAAGGCAGTGGAAAAACTGAAACTGACCTTCCATAATTGAGGCATTTGCATCTGATTTTTTTTTTTGACAAAAAACCTTGATTTTTTTTCATTTGAAATGTTTGTTTCTGGACTGTGCAGGAACTAACCATTCTCACAGCTGGTAAAAGATTCAGTGGCTTAAGAAGTGACTTGGTGCAACAAAAGCTGCCAATGTGTGACCATTCACGTCCATGGCAAATGCTGAGTGCCTTGGTTTAGACTGTAGCTGAAAGCATGTATTAGTTGCTATTACCTATCTGAGTCCCAAGCTCTTGATTAGAATTAGTAATAGCACAGCACAAGCTGTTTGTGCTACTAGCATTTACTAACAAAACAGTAAATGCTGTTTTAGTGGGGAATTGTAATAGAGTAAAGAGCTTTTATGGCAGGGTCCACTTTAGAGTGAGAATCTGTGATTGTATACAGACAATTTATTGTTTTTAAATCTTAAAACTTAATTACTATATTTACAGGCATAGCTAACTTGCATTTTTATTTCTAAACTGGTTGTATTTGATGGATGAGAGACTGGAAATGTGAGTAAGAAGGAAAAAAAATAAGGAGGCCAACCCACTTTTTTGGAATTGCCTCTCCACTCTGAAGAGACGTTGTAACTTTTGGAAAGTTCTGGTTGAAGTCTGAACTAACAAATAGCATGCTGAAAAGAACACACAAACAAAACAAATATTTGGGATCACAGGAAGGGTCAGCCTTTTGCAATTTTAATATTACTAGTGACTGTGTAATTGCTAGAATATTAAAAAGTATGTTAGTGAGTATACTGAGTCAAATATGAAAAGTTGACCAATTCTGTCTCTGCTTTTATGGTTTTTGATCCTTACTGGGATTTCTCCAGCTTTATGAAAAGGATAGTACAGTGGATGCAGGGAACTAACTTGCTGCTGATCTTCTAGGATGTATTTTTCCCTTATCAGTGCTCCTCTGATGTTTTTTTCTTCTTTAAAACTTTGTTGAGCTCACTCATTCAGATACCAGAGCAGTTATTAACAAAGTGTCTGATTCCAGTAGAATTTCTTGCTGTTTGTGCTTTTTATAATTCTTGATGAAAAGAACGCCAGTAATAAATCACCGCAAAATCAGATAGGCATTAGAGATGCGCTGCATTTGCACATACAGCTGGCCAGGAGTGCAGATTCCTTTAGTTGTGTGCATGAGTAGGTCCGAGGGCCTTTTTAACTACTTAGCAAGGGATTTTTAGTTTATGCATATGCGGATGGACTTAGGTTGGTAGAGATTAGCTCCTTATTTTCCTGATGAATTGTATTTTTGAGCAATTAGAGTATTAGCTGTACTAAAGCTTAGTTTTTTTAATATAGCCTTTGAAGTATGAGCTTTGTTTGCTGGCATCTTAAAAGAGGAAAGAGAAAGTTTATCTGCTTTGATAAACAAACCTTTAGAAAGAACTGTATGGCCTTGCCTGAAGAATTATGATGGAAGGAATATCTTGTATATTTATTTTATATAATCACTAGTGGTAAAGTCAGTTAAAGTACAGCTTGTTTAAAGGGTAAAGCACCGAGATACCTGTCTACACTTGAGGCGTAGTAAGGGTATTATCATTTAAATGTATGAATTATAATAATTAACATATTTGTTTTACATGGTAATACGTATTAAGCCAAACTTACAAGTTTTGAAAACAGTCTAATTTAAATACTTGAGTTGTTTGTTTTTCTTAAGTGTTACAGCTTTAAGCTCTGGAAAATAGACATGGATGACTATTCTTTATAAAATAAAGTATTAACTTTTTTTTTTTTCCGGGTATGTTGATATTATGGTTGGGTAAAACTGTTAGAAATGTCCCAAAGCAGGAGCCTTGTATGTCTTGCATCTTCCCACAGTGCTAATGAGAAATTGCATAATGAACTGTGGTAGAATATGGAGTTTTTGTTAATTTCTATAAAATTCAATGTTGCAATTTGGAGAGGAATCCTGCTTGTTAGTTTCCAATCCTGTTCCCCTATGGGATTTTATTCCAACTCAAAAGGTACCTTTTTCAGTGTCAGTTTCTGTGTTTCTCTGTGCTTTCTAGTTCCCTTGACAAATCAACTAAAGCTAATAGCATGAAACAAAATCTTGTCAACTTGTTCTGCGTTGTCCAGGGGCAATATCTTTCAAAAAAATCCAAGGTCATTGAACCTACACATTTCTGAAAATGTTGGTGATAATGCTTATTCAGAACAAGATGCTCTTGCCAGTGTTAGGCCAGTAATCTAGTATGTTAACAGGAAAAGTGAAATGGAGTAGGCAGCAAAAAAGCACGAGGAACCACAACAACAGAGTAGTGAGTTCCTCGTTTCATTTATCTAATCCTCTTGAGACCTAAAGCCTACATAGCAGGGAGTGCCTCTCTTTGTGTTGTGTTTCTTTGTGAATTTTTGGATAGTAAGTTCTTTTTATTTGGGGTGTTTATATATTACCATTAGAAAGTTTCCTTTATACTTTCTATTGAGAAGGTAAAAAATAAAGTGTTCTGCAAAATACCGGCTCTTACTAAGGTATGTAACAAAACGGAAGAAATTAGAATAAATCTGTGGCAGATGAGGTTGTGGGAGTTTTCCCAAACCTGTTCTGAAGTGTCAGATGAGCCCTTCTGCATAACAGGTCCTTCATCCATCCTATCTTCGACATGCTAAACATTGCACTGGAGCCACTCTTAAAACGGCTAGACCTTGGACTTCTGCTCCCTTCTCTATGCTCTATACTCTTGTCTTCTTTCCACTCCACTTTGGGAGGAAAAGAATACAAAGCTTTCATCAGGAGCTACCTTAGGTACCTTGTCTGGTTTTGAGCATTAAAATCCTTGTTATCCTAATTGCCACCTTCCTCTTATTGCTGTCCCGTTCTGCAAAGACAGACAGATTCCCAACAATCTGTGGTAGCATCCCATCTCAGCTGCACTTTTCATTACTCTCATCTTTTGTCCAAGTGGGTTCAAGGTAAGTGTCCTATGGTGATGGGGCAGCCAGACATAAATGATTTGAGGAGATGGAAAGAAGAAAATTAGGGGGAGGAGGAGTGAGATAAAAGGCTGGTAGAAACTTTTCTAGTTCTGTCTCTCTCACTGCATCTATGTACAAGCATCTGGTTCTTGAAGTCACTTTCTCTGATGTGGGCCTGCTAGCTGTATCGAAAGGTGGTCTGCAGGTGCTTAGGTACTGCAGGGGAAGGAAGCACATCTGTATGGTCAGGCTGGAGAATTGTAGAGGTGAGCTTGGTATCAGCACTGAGCCACAAATCACTTTTCAGTATTAGGGATAAACGATCAGGTGAGAGGAGCACTGAGCAGTGATGATGCGTGGATTTTGATTGCACTGGAAATTCTGCGAGGACGGGATAGAAACAAGATGATTGATGTTACAAATGGATGAAGTGATGCAAAAGGGAATATTGAAACTTAAGAATAATTGAAGTCAGGATTGCACACTTTAGATTGCAAGTTGCTCTTTTTAAAAAAAACCAAAAAAAACCAACCCCAACCAACAGGAAACATGTATTACCACTTCTGCTTTTTAAATTTACTTGTAGTGTTAAGCATAGGTGCTTGAAGAGCAGAGTTCTGTGCTGTTGAAAAAAATCATCATAAAGGTTAAGATTATCATTTAAGGTAACAAAGCTTTTCCTTGAAAATTTTCTTTAAGTCTGGTGTTTGGATGTTTGTTTTTAAAAATGCATATTTCTCTCAGCTCAAATTGTTAAGCTTTATCAAAATTTTCTTACGTTAAAAAGAGCCGTTATTATGAGCAATGCAGAAATGGCAGTTGAAATTAGCTTCATTCATAGCAAAATAAGTATTTCTTGATCAGACAGATCTTTAACTACTCCTACAGTTAGAAGATGGGTTATCTTCCATGAAAGATTTTAGGGAAAATAGTTCCATCTCTTTATATAAGACTGTTCCTAGTGAGGAGTATGCTATCTCTCTGACATATTGGAACTGTTTATTCTATAGAAAGTTATTGTTTACCACTTTAGATAGTTTTAAAATATTTTAAAATTATTTTTTAAGGTTTATATTGTGACTAGCTAATGAGAGCATTGAATCTTAGAGTTTGCTTCAGTGGGTTTGGTTTAGCATAGAACTACCTATGTTCACTTACATGGTTCTGTCACAGCTTAAAAAATTTTTCATACCTAATATATTTTTGAACATGTTGCTCCATGAAGAAATCTACTAGTTCAGTTTGCATTGTAGCTGATAAGTAGAGCTGAATGTATCCTTGAACTGGCACAATGATTATTCTTCATGTCTGTGGAATGTAAAATTTCTAGTAGCTTGCTTTAAATAGCAATGATAATTGTCATTTTTTTATGAGACTCTCACAGTGAATTATGATTGTCATCTGCTAACAGTTTGAACTTCTCTGTAATACAGTGTCTGAAGTGAAGGAAAAATAAATATTCAGGTAAAGTGTGGGTAGTCAAAATATAGTCACTTAAGTGGAAAGTCTTTATGTGCTCTGATAGTTGTGTATTTGCAGAGTGGCTCAACATAATGTATGGATTAAGTATCGCCTGAGAAGTAATGTTGTGTTTTCAAAAATGAACAGTCTTAGAAGCTCTCTATTAAATTCATTATTTGGTTAAATCGATTTGATAGGTTTCTTTTGTGTTTTATATTTGGTTTGGTTTTAAATTTTATTACTATGTTTTTCCTGGAATGGTTTAGGGACTGAATTCTTATAATAAGCATTGAATATTCAGGTGAAATTGTGGCTGCCATAAATCTGAGAGAAGATAAGTAGTGATCTGTTGCAGTTTGGGTGGTGTTGAGGTTCCAGCTGACTGACTGACTGACTCACTGTGGGCACGCTTCTTTCTGGGTTGCAGAGCAAAATGTGTGTAAATCACGCACAGTTGGTAAACCTTAAGAAAAAGGAGAATGAAAGAAAAGAAGGTGGTAGTTGTTCCTGAGTGAAATTTTATAATGATTGTTCTCTAACTGGCAAAGAATTAAACATGTTGCATTCATATCTTAAAGGCCAGGGCAAGAATACTTGTGTTGTAACTTACCCTAGAATGTTACTGGTGAGTTGTTTTGCCTAAATAATTACAGTTTTTTCTTAAAGTAGTAAGTGAAAACTGGATAAATGTTAGTTTATTAGTTATTGTTTATGTTAGTTGTTAAATGTTATTAGTTATTGTTTATGTGAATGACTAATAAAATACAGAGGGACTTTCTGAAATTATAACAATTTGTTTGTAAATTATTTTATACAAAATCATTTAGGTACCGGTAGATTTGTTAGGGAAGAGGGTTAAGTTGAATTAGTTTGAAATGCTTACCATTTTCAGAATAATATTTGTGCGAGTTGTCTTGGGGTTTTTCTCCTCTGCTTTGTTACTCTGAACTATTGATGTGCTTTACACATGCTTGTTTACTGTTTCTGGTATTTAAACTTTCAAGCTAAACCTTTTAAAGGGAAGTGAAGAAAACACGAAGGTTCCTGATATGCCTGTTAAGAAACACTGAGGTTGTAAAACTGTTGAGAAAGAGAGAAGGTGAAGGTTGCTGGGCGGAGGTTGGTGACAGCATGTGTCATGCTTCCAGTTAGTGCTGGTTGGGCTGGTTGAGTGGATGGTATTGGGAATGCAGAGACAGCTGCTAAGCCTGGGAGTTGTCAGGCTGTCCAGTTTGTGCAGGCAGTAGGTATATGAGCTGCACAAGTTGTTCAGCTTTGAATCGAGTGTGAAAAGTGCAATCTAATTGGGTAAGCGAGGCACCTTAGTCAACAGAACATGTGTATTTTATCTGACTTGTACCTAATTTTAAGAGACAAGAAAAGTAAGCTGTGGAATAAACACGACAAAAAAGTCGGTTTTTTGTTCCATGAGAACTTATTAAGAATTAAGTAATATATTTTTGCTTATGTCCAGAAATGCAGTCACCCCTTGTTTTTAAGGTATCTTCTGTTGAAGGTTGACCCTAGAGTACAGGATGCTCTGTGGTGTGCTTCTAGTGGCTTATGTGCTTTGTGTGCGTTATACGTGCGATGGGAGGGGACCAGGCTGCACTCAGGTCCTCCATGTGTCCAGTTTTCTTTTTCTCTTTTTTTTCCTTCTCCTCTAAGAGAAACCAGAGCATATAAATGGTGAGGAAGCTGAGATATGCTGTGGTGCAATTCTTAAAGCAGATGTTTGGGAGAGCAGAACAGCTGTGCACCCTGCAGTTGGGTGCCCTGTGAAACGTTACTGCTCCACAGCATAGGCCTGCTGGGAGAGAATGAACTTGTTAGAATGAAAGATATTTGAAATGAATAGAGAAGAAAGCAGAGAGATGAATCCTGACACTTCTCTGAAAGCTTAGATGGGAGATACTGAGTGCTGTCAAGGAAAGTGCTACCCAGTAAAGCCAAGAGGTATGTAAAGGCTAAGGTTGTGTGTACATTACTTTCCAGGAACTGCCAGAGATTCTCTCATTTAAGAATATCTAGTACAGCTGCTTCTTCAATCCCTAGGAGCTACAGTCAGGTGGCAACACAGGATGAAGGTAATATTAAGATCAAGTAGGATAAGGACTTGCTTCCTTCTTTGGAAGTCCACGGTAGACAGACCTATTCCTACTAATAGGAGCAGTGTGAAAAGGTGCTTTTGTGTAAAAGGTCTTACCCTTTACTACTTACCTGTATCTTCAAGACTATGTAGCTTCACTGGATATTCACATAGATCTGTGTGTAGGCACAGGAGAGCTGTTACTGAATTACACATTAATTTCTTATTCTGCTTTTATTTTAACAGTAACATCCAGTTACATCCAGTTTTAAGACTGGCTGGGCAGACTTTGGATTTGAGTGATAAATGCTTGTTTAAAATTGTTCTAGCAAGTATCACAAATTTGGTTGGTAGTTTGGTGGTTTTTTTGGTTTGGTTTTTTTTTTTTTAATGTCAGGGTTGAAACAATGCAATGCTATAATAATCCAATGAAGCATATGAAGCATCTATAGGGTTTGATATACCTAGTGTTTGCATGGTACCTCAGTCTATTACTTGGCTGCAGAAGAAAACTATTTTCCAAAAGAATTCAGAAGAGAAGCAATGGTGACACACGCGTTGCTCTTGAATTTATATTTAACTGTATTGTTCTTAGTGCTGCCAATTCCCAGTGACCCAGCCTATTTTCCTTTGAAACAAGCTATGGATAGCATCTTATCCTAATTAAAGTTTATTAAAACTTTGTACTAATACTAGACTAATTATAGGTAGCGTAAAAGTTTCACTGATTTTTCTTTAATCAAAGTATAGTCTTGTCTACAGCCATAATAAATTTAAGCTTGGATGACGTACCTCTTGGTATGTCAAAGCTTGTTACTTTACAGCAAATGTCTTTTGGGAAGGCTGTGTTTGTACTGGGAGTGCAGTTTGGATTTTAGTGAACTTAATATAAGGGTTCATCTGTTTTTCATAGAGTAGATGGGCCAGTGTAGATGGAAATGATTTGATGCACAGTACCAGTGCATTGCCACTTACTTAATGTCATTATTACCTCTAATGACTGGAGAAACCAAACTTGCTGAGCTTTCTTCCATGTGCCCTTGAGATTGTAGATTTTGAAATAATTCTTTAAATGTTTTGCTTTGAGTTACCAGTGCATATCCTTCTGCCAGTTGTTTTTGTTCTAATTCTTTTAGTAAATGACTCATTCTCCTGGTTTGCTTTAGTTTCTGGACTTTCTCCTTTGTTCTTCTAAGAAGCTAAGTAATGAATTTAAGCAGAATTTAATACATTAAATGTCAAGAACATGTTTCAAAAAAGTGCTACCTTTGTAAAGAAAAAGCCTAACTGTTCTCAGAACAGCAATGTTTTTGAACTACTGATTAGACATGGGGAAAATCTGCATGTTAATTCCAGTTCTTTTGCAGCATATGGACAGATTCTAGCTAGATACTTTTTTACCATTGATTAGGAAGTTCAATTTCTATATTTAATGTGGAAAGGCTTTGACAGCATTCTGATTTTTACACATGCTTGCTTACTCTGGGTAGAATTTAAGTAACTTGCATAATTTCAGTAGCAGGAACATTGAAGTTGAGAAACCTAATTTTAAAATCTGAGAAATAGAGGAATTGTCAATGTGGATGTTGTAGCTTAGAAGTAGCTCGTATTTGCAGCTCTAGGCTGTAAAGATGGGATTAATAGTTTATACAACCCACAGTATACATGCTATAATTAGTGGAAATTTCGGTATACAAAAAAACCTCATCTTCATAATATAAACAGTCCTAACTTCAGTTTCTGACGTACTTTTTTTATTGAATTGGTTTGCTTTGCCAAGTCTGGATGAGAGTGTGTATAATTATGTTGCCCTCTAGTGGATGCAACTCAGGTTTACATAGTAAAAAGGCATTTTAATGCTTAGTGAAGGGATTTGATGATTGCTTGAAAATGATTAGGTGTGTTGTGTTTTTTACAGTAGCAATGTGTTCATTGCTCTCTGGAACAATGTGATACTTCCATGAGAACTGAATAACACCAGGACTGTACAGAGAAAACATAACATGCTGTTATTTAATTTGGTAGCAGGGAATAGCACCCATAATTATTATGGTGGAAATACAATAAATCCATCAAGATAATTTTTTTAAATAATTTTTTTTCTAATCTTATGAGATTAACACTAGTGCCTTATTGGTGTGCTGGTTGCAATGGCTGTAGGGTGTGCCTTTGGCTACCGAATGGGAAGAACATACTGGCACTTATAACCTTTCAATAAAGCTTTGGATTCAACTTTCAGGTGAGTGGTTGTTTAACAAAAAGAATTCAAGTCCTTCAGGCCACCTGCCTTAACTTGCTCTTTTGTGATTCTTGGTAGGAAGAATGATTTATTTTTTCTTCATATTTTCTTTACAACTGCCCCTTTTCTGTTTAGTTCAAAACATTACAACTGTGTTAATGAGAAAAAAATCACTTGATGGGTGAACAATATACCAGCTTTCTGCATCGAATGGGACAAGTTTCCTGAACTGGTAGCTGCATGGAAGAGCTTAGTAGTCAAAGGGACTAGTCATATTCCTATAATTTTTTGCATATGCTTTTCAGGATTGAAACTATCTGTACTTATGTCATCTCTCCTTCTCATCTCCCTCCTTTTTTAAAAAAATTGAATCAATTTGTGATAAAAAATGATCAAATTGCTTTGTGGTTGTTTTTTTTTTTTAATGGTTAGGAGGAAATAACTTTTCTGATGATGATACTGAATTACAAAGAATGACCTAAGTAATTTAATATACATAATATTATCAATTTAATATCGCTGCTTTTAGGAGGTGAACTGCAGAAAGTGTCACTGTATGTTTCTAGCCATTAAAAAAGCATATCAGCATATGTTGTTTTGTCAGTTGGATGGTGTGACCTGAAATCTGCATATACCTGGTTGGAGGTGTCACTGATTTCCAAACCTGGAAGGATCTGCCTTTAGGAAAGTTACGTGATGGCTGTTTAAAGAATTATAAGATTGATGGTGGAGGTTATGTCGTCTTAAAGTGACAATCTGCTAGAAATTTTTTTATGCTTTGAAAAATGTTTTCCATGTTGTAGAGGGAAATATGGCACATTCAGTCCAAAAAATTGCATGACTTGGTAATGTATTTCTAAGAGGTGTGGATGACTACTCTCTCAGGCTTTACAGCTGAAAGGGTGTGAGATTGCCAGCAGTACTTTGCAATTCCCTTGCTTCTCCTCCTCCTGCCCACCAGCAGATTGGTCATGGGCACTTAACAAAAGTTCCAAGTACTTTTTTTATTGACAAAGATATTTTAAAAGGCACTCAGGTTTGTTTTTTTACCTTGCCTGAAGAGTAAAATTCATGGGCACAGTGTTATCAGTGTAATGTCCCTGATGACTTTGTGGGTATGATAGAAAAGAGCTAGAAAAAAGAAATTTAAATACTTTTGTCTGTGTGGAAAGCTGTACTGGAATAATTAACCTTGGCAAGTTTTGCCATGTCAGCAAACCTGTAAACTTAAGGTACTATGTATGTGATTTTTTTTTTTTTTTTTTTTTTTTTCCCCCCTCAACTGAGACTGGTATGAATCATGAGTCACTCTGTTTGAAATTGTAATTGCTATATCCTTGAACATCTTATCTATGCTCTGCCTGCTCCTCTGTGTCTGCTGGGGTTGTTCTGATGTTCCAAACTGATGAGAGGGCTGCAGCACCTTGTTCTGAAGCCATTAGGACACAGCTAAAGAAGTGACTGACTAATATTCTCAAAGATTGCCTATCAAAAATCAACAATATCTCTCACACTGCTGATGGACCCACCTGAGTATGTAGAAGCATGCTGTAGGTACTTCTTAAGCATAAACAAAAAAAATTTTAAAATTGTATTTTTTTATTGTAGAATTGTTCATCTCAAAGGAAAACCAGAATAATCTGCCTTTGTTCATTAATACCAGCATTCAATTACTGCTTGCTTTGAAAGTGTTGACCCAAGAATGAGTTGCAAGTAAATACAGTCTCCTCCCAGACTATTTTTGCTCTCACTTTGTTGGAGGTATGGCTTGGCAGTGCCTTGAGTACAAATATTAAACTCCCAATTGTCAAATTTCTCCTCTGTGCTGGAAAATGAATTTTCCATCTTTAGATGGGGCCGCACCCTTCTTTGATGGTGTTTGGTTTCCAGTTAATTGCATTTGCTCTCCGTATGGAATGATGAAGCTCAAAGCACAGAATGAAAATAAATTAAATTTAGTATTAAAAATATTGGTCCTTGCTTGATGCAGAGAACTCTTCAGAAAAACACAGAGGAGCATATTGCTCCGATGACCCCTTGTTTTCTGTATGAGGAAGTGTGCAGTGAACTCTCACTGCACTGTATTTTGGTAGTACTTGTGGTTTGGACCTGTTACAAAAATACCTAGTTTGACATGATTAAAACTAGTACAGTGTCATATCTTCTCGGGCAGTTCTTTTGAGTTAGGACTTGTACTTCTGCATCTTTATTGGTTACATGGAACTTATATCACCGTTGCATTAAACTTATCCTCAGTATGGTCATTTTAACTGTAGCTTAGAAATGTGCTGAACACTATTTTCTTTGACACCTGGCATCTGTTAATAAATAGTCCAGCAGCAGATGATGTCCAAAAGCAAGACATATTTGTTTTGTGCAAAGAAAAGATGAATTAACTGGGTTTGCTGCAGATGACTATTTGAAAGAAATAAAAATACCGTAGTAACATTAGAAAAGTTCTTTCAGATGGAATTTGTCCCTTGCTGAGAGGAAGACAGCTTCATAAATTTTTCAGGATATTTTTAGAGTTTTTATGTAGTGTTACTGTGATGATACCAAACCACTATTCCATTTGGAGGTGTCTGTGAAATCTGATGTGGTTTTTTTCTTTGTCTGACTGTGTGATCACTGGGAGTTTTCTCTGTCATAAACCAGCAGTCGTATGGAATTACTGACAGTAGGGTAGGCACAGGACCTTATGTGGAAGGAGAAGAAATGAGGAGGGGTTGAAATTGTTTCAACAACTCCTTTTATTCTCTCTACAGTTAAAAAGCAAACACGTGAGAAGAGGTCGTTCTTTGCAAGGAGTAGAGGAGCTTTGATGTAATGATTAACTAATTGGAGAAACCCAGCAGTGTGTAGCAAGATCATTAAGCGGCTTTTGCAGTTCTGCACCTGCCTTCCAATGTCCGGGATTAGGGTTGAGAGTTGGAGTTTCCTGGTAAACTAAGGAGCTGCCTCATGCTCTTTGCTTTTCTATAAGTAGATCTTCTCTTTTGGCTCTTCATCTGGTGGATTATCTGGTAATCTTGGCTTTTGTTGTGGTTTTTCTCCAATTTGCAAATCAAAAAGGTAATTGTTTGCTGATAGAAGTTTCAATTTCATCTAATTTTGTACTAATCACTTAGTTACCTCCTTAATTCAAGATTTTTTAGAAGAAGCAGAAACAATGGACAGTGTTAGTGTTGGATTCTTCCTTCTAAGTATTGATTGTACTATGTCCTGATAGTATTTCAGTATTTCCTTTAGTTATAAACATTTGTTTTTCATTTGTCTTCTGCTTTTTCTGTCAATTCAGCATATTCTCCAACGTTTTCACACTAAAAAGGTGTTTTAGGTGTTATAGATCTTTGGCTTTAAAGTATCAAGATTTTAATAAGGTCAGTCTCTTAAAATTTAAAGACCAAGAAAGATTTATGGTTTATCTCTGGTATTAAATTAGGGCAAAGCTATGTCCAAACATGAGAAATCTCACTTTTTATATCACACTTTTCATTGCTGTAGTTGGAGGTAAGACTGCAGTTTAGTTTGGTCTTGTATTTTGTGAAGTTGGTCAAAGAATGCAACTTTAAGTTCTTTGAATAGTTTTTGCGTTTTTCCCTAGTATTAGTACAGGTGCTTTTGCCACTTGAGGGTAAGAATAAATTGCAATGATAAATTGCAAGCCTTTCAGAAATTACATTTGAAAATAAATTAGAGTTATGTGGGAACCTGCTTTTTGCAGAGCTCATAATTCTTTATCAAGATACATGCATCCTACAAAAACAGTCTTTGAGACTTTGTACACTTCCAGATGTTTACTTTTGTTATTGCAAAGTTGGGGAATGTCTTGTTGCCAAACGCTTATTAAATTTATTACAGTAAACAATACTATTTAGCTTTCAGTCTAGTTTTGGAGGAAAGTACTCATGTAAGGGCATCAGAATCGATGGGTACTTCAGCAATGTTTTAAACCATATTGTTGTGTTTATCCTGAAGAAGTCTGGATTTCTGGGTAATGGCCTATTAAGGCTTTTTGTTTCTGTATTTTAAAGCCATATTAAGTTGCAGTATATTTCCAAAATTGATTAATGTAGAGAACACAGAAACATTAAGTGAAACCTCAGAAAGTCACCTTGTCCGTATGTTGTCCCCAGGGTAAACGTTTGAGGTAGTAATAGAAGTTGATGTAAATTACACAAAGTAATCACTGATATCACAGGGACACATGATACGTAGCTGTATAAATGTCTTGTGTAACGAGAGACTTGGCTTCCTTAATGAAATAGAGCAGAACAACTTATTTGCAACAAGTATACTATCCTTCTGGAAACTTGTATGTTGGGACTTTTCACCTAGATTCTACTGGTTTTATGAGTCCATTACACTAGTCCCAGTCGGGTTTTTAATACAGAGCAGAAAATTTTTTTCAAAGTCTCTGTATGTTGTATAAGATACTGTCATCTATGACAGCAGTAATACAAAGTAAGTCTCTTCATTATATTGCTATTGTATTCTCATAAGTCAATTTGAGCATCTTGGGACGATGTGTGAGTAATCATTTGTCAGCAATCTTTCCTTTGATTGCACTTTATTAATAAAATATTTTAGTTTAGCACTTAAAGCAGAAATATACCTTAAAAATCTCTTGGCATCTTCAGGATGAAAATTTCTCATAGAATGAAAATTCTACATAAAAATATTCATGTAGATTGAAGAGTCAAAGGATTTATTTATTTATTTCCTCTAGAGAATTGTATGTAATTAGTACTGAGCTGGGGATATTTTTTTTTGTAGGAAACTTTTTTGCTTTATCTGTGTGCAGAATGGAGTTGCATCACCATTTCTGAGGCTGTTAATGTTCTCTAATCTATTTTGTAATTTACTTACAAAAGGAAGTTTTAAAGCAGGGCATATGCAAAGGGACAGATTTGATTCAACTGTGAACAGAATAAATATAAAATTTTTCTAGTCCTGAAACCACCCAGCAATTGTAGCATAAGGCTGATTTTCAGGAATTATTGTGAAGTGTGAGGACAAAAGTAAAAGAGGTATTCTAAAGAGTAGTAATTAGTAACTATGGTGACAGATGTCTCATTGTAGCAAGTCAGTCAGCTATATATATACCAAATTACTTGTAAATTAGAATTCTTCTAGTCTCATCTTTTTAAAAATAGCCTTTTGCATCAAAACTAGTGACACTGATGTGGAGGCAAATCTATCTTTGTATGGTGCTGTCACATTTTGTGGTAAAACATTTTATCTTGAGGCTTTTTGAAGAGTATTTAGTCATTCTGACAGTGAATGCATTTTTGGAGTATTTGAATAATCTACGGATAGATCAGTGCTCATGAGTAATTCTTACTTTTCTGAACTACTTTATTCCACACTTTCTGTTTACCACAGAGAAATTTATTCAGAAAGAGGAATGATTATCATGTACCATGCCTAGGATTGCTTCAGGTCAGTTTTCCAGCATTGATCTTCTACATAAATGTACTCAATACAGAATTTTGAGGAATGAGGTGATACTGCATAATAGAGGGTGGTCAGGAGTTGCTCTGTGACTGGACATTTTACTGCATTTTGCAATTACAGCATGTGATTATTGGGAGGACTTTTACTTCACAACTGTTAAGTTCAGTTACAAATTGTTGTTTCTTGAAAACTGAGTTTGAGGTTACTTGAATGCCACCAGTTCTGCCTGAAGAGTGTGAAGGCAAATGGGTTAGCAAGGGGAACCATCTTTTCTGATAATGTTTCTATTCATGTTGGTTCATTGCAGGTTCTTTTTTTGTTAAAATAAAAGAGAGAGACAATAACAGGACTTGAGCACCTTTTGTGCAAAGTTTTGGATGAGTGGACAATCAAAGCACTGTCTTCAATATGAAAATTTGTTTTCCATATAAATTACCCTTGCCATAAAACTACTGTATTTTTTCCAGAAATTTTGTTCTTCTAGGTGTTTGGAGTGTTGAGAGTTCCTTTTAGAGCTAAAGTAAATAAAAAAAATCTTCAAGTGAGTTTGTACAGTTCCGTACTGATCATTGGGATGTTGGGAGTTCCAGGAATTGTAATGCAGTTTCTTTAAGTATATTTTGTGAAAGCAAAGATGATGGAGGTCATCATGGTTTCCTTAATTTACTCCAAATTCAGACAGCTGTCTCCTAATACAGAGCAATCCAAATTCTGTTTGTGAAATGTCCTGTAAGGTCTTAAGGTTCTGACATACAGCAATTGGCAGAAATCAGACAGTTGACATAGTAAATACAGCGTCTCTCCGCTGTTCTCTGCTTGAAGGTGCCACTGCTGCGGGAGGTTTGGGTGCTGTGGTTTAGGAACCAGCTCACCTTTAGCCCAGGTCATTGTTCTAAACCAACCACCTTATGCAAACTGAGAACAGCAGGAATTCTGAAACCTCGCTGTGTTGTTCAGCTGTCCCTCATGGAACCAATTTTGCTACTTTCTGTGATGGATAAGGAGCAGATAAACTAGGATGGAGGTGGGTTTAGCTGCCCCATTTCTTTAGTCCATTACCACAAGTGGGTTGAAGATCTGTATTGAATGGTATGGGGGGACTATGGCTTGAAGGTGAGGACAGCAATGAATAATTAGAGCAAACTTCTGGGGATAAGTGATAGGGATCTTCATTGTCATTGTTTTATGTGTATCCACAAGCTTTAAATTGTGAGCATGGCTTTTGGCTTTTGTTTTAAACTAGAGAACTTGGATTGTGATATAGTTTGAGGTCCTAAACTTAAACTTTTAGCTGTCCTCTGACAATCTCATTAACATGAATTACTTTGAAAAATACAACAATACTTCTAAAAATCTTTTTAATATTAAATAGACCAACCCACTTCAATAGAATGCTTTTAAGCTCCACATAGCTAGTTCTAAAACTGAATAATTAAAAAGTATCACTTGATGGTTTAGGTAGCCTTTCTGTTGTTAATGACCACTTCCTAATACAAATAAAAAAATCTTCTTAAAGTAACTCTCTGACATCCTGTTTCTGAATTTTCCTAATGAAAGTAGATTATGTGGATAACCACAAATAACAAAGTATAGTATAGAGCTATTGATTAATAGTAACCTTGAGTCCTGAGGTTTTTACCTTAAGACCAGTAAGTTCAGTTACAACTACTAGCAAATGTGGGGTTTTAATAGTGGTTTAGAAAGTAAATGCTCTTTTCTAATGGGCACAACAGGTAGGAGATGACACTAACTGCCAACCTGCTGTCATGTTTTTCTTTTCTGTGAATGCTTTTAATATGACATCATTTAAAATTCTGATGGTGTATCTGGAACTCACCGGTTCAAATAAGCATTGCGATGTAGTATGTTAAAAGAAAGGTCTGTGCTGAAATGTTTTCAGGTACAACACACCTGGAAATGTTTGCTCTGGTTTGCTGAGGAAGGTGACATTTTGTGGCTGAGCAACTCAAGGTTGTAGGCAAAGCTATGTTTTTGGC
>BJBW01004954.1:106201-258054 GCA_004320125.1 Scolopax mira
AAAATTAACCACCTGGTGGGGCCCGTAGTGAACTTCAAAGCAGTTGAACTATCAGGACGTGGCAAGCAGCAGAGGGATTAATACTCTACAGCACTTCAAATATGTCCAGCAAAGGCTGAACTCTGTTTATACCCAGACCCAGTTCTGCTGGCACAAAGCTGCTTTTACTGCCAGAGTTTATTTCGCTTGACAACAGGTAGGAGCAGGCAGCAGGGTTGCCCTGGCAGTACAGTCAACAGCACTTCATGGTGTAAACAGACATGGAACAACTTGGTCAGCAGAAAAGCAGATTCCCTGCTGGCCTCTCCCTCCTGTCCCTTGGAGCTACCGGCAGATTTGGAAGGATAGCACTGAATTCCTCAGAGTAGCTGAGAATTTTAAACTTTTTCATCAGAGTAGCTGGATTTAGATTAGCTTTTACATTTTCATTTGAAAGTTTAGGGGGAATATTCTTTTTTGTCCAGTGCTATGTCAAATGAAGGCTCAGTTTTGTCTTTTTTCTTATTTACTGCATAGAAAGAGTGGTTAAGTTTATTTCCCAAAAAAGTTACTGAAAACTACTAGCAAGTTGTGCTTTTCTTTGGGGACCTGACTATTTGTCTGCTGCTTCTTCTCTTTGCTCAGTCTGACTGGGAAATCCCTTTCCAGCTGGTCACTTCTGGTTTCACAGCTGGTGCCTGCCTCAGGAGCTAGAATCATTTTAAAAAGGAGATTTGCTAAGAACTCAAAAGTTAGTGCACTAGCTTTGTTTCTAAGTTGAAGCAGATGGTGTTTAGCAAGCAAATCCATGTGTTTAAGAAATCTAAGACTAAATAGAAAAGCAATTTTGCTTGATGTGCCCCACCCTGGGAATTCTGCTTGCTAATGGAGACAAATACTTCTACTTCCTTGACCGGTGGGTGGAGTTAAGCAAGTGAGAGGAAAGGAATTTAGGATGTGTCTAAGCAGACCAGAATGAGGAACTCAGATCAATTGGATCTGGAGATAATTTAGCATTTGAACTTCTCTATCTTAAAGCCAAAGGAGCGGCCTGGAATTTGTGGTTTGCACAGTGTGCTCTGCTAGCAGAAGTGCTGCTCCCAAAATGATAAAATACTCTGATAAAATGATCTTTTAATTATATGGGGGAAAAAAGCTTTCTGGATGCAGCGTGATAATGTTGGCCATATTGGTTTGACCCCAGTATGTATTGTTTTAAAATCTTTGTACACAGTTCAGATTGTGCAAAGCCAATGTACTTCGTCTCCTAGTAGAATACTCAGCATGAAACAAGTAAACAAAGCTGTATTACTCAGTACAATTTTGGAATAAAGTATTACTCTAGGGCAGATGTTTTTTATATCCCCATTTACTTGCTGATTTTGAGTATTAGCTTTAGTACTCAGGGGGTGCCTTTGTAATGCCAGCATTAATTGTTTAATGACTGATCATCTAGTTTGTAGCATGAACAAGGGAAGAATCTGTCAAATTAACTGCAGCGTTTTATGGTTTAACTGCTGTAGCTGACAGCCTTTCTGCCCCTTTCGTGGTAGTAAACATGGCAAAAATGAAGTTGTCATCACCTTAGTGTCTGTAGTTCAGAATCTGACAAATTAATTTAAGTCTTTCTGGTTTAAACTAATGACTCAAAGTGTGTATAACAGGGCTCTGAAGCACATGGGAGTTGTGTATACTTCTTTCACACAGGAAATAAAGATGAGGAAAAGAATGATAAACTTAAGAGGTCCTGAAATTTGGTTTCTCTTTCTACATTAGTTGTCTAGGCAGTGCAAATCTATTGAATGAATAGACTATATTAGTGATTGACTTTCTGTAAAAGAGGCAATGACCTACATTTTAGTGCTTATTATTTATTTCATTATTAATTCAGGTATGAAATAAGGATGATATAGTCTTTGGTCTATGTCTGCATTTTCTTAGATGTAGAATTCGTTCCTCTTCTCTCACATCTCTGCAGACAAACTGTCTCAGTTCTCCAGTAATTATCCTCACACTAATTCTCAGCGTGCTTGTCCTGAACTGCAGTTTCAAGCTGGGTTAGATGGAGCAGCATCTAAGAGCATGGTGTACTCTTAAATTGGAAAAGGATGGCTATACATAGTGATAGCTAATATTATGTGAATCTGTCTTGATCACCACTCTTGATTACTGCAGTACTGGTACAGTTCTACTCTAGAAGAGGCTTGAGGTTCTTTTGTTCATTTTATTGTAGTAGTTAGGGCATAAGAGTTTATTGAAAAAAAAGCTAAACAGTCAAGAACTCATTAATACTTTACTTTACTCTTTAAACACTTTTTTTTTTTCTCCTCCTGTATGTGGAGCACTTATTCTCCATCTTTACCTTGTAATGAACAGTTATACTACTGAAGGATCTCTGGTGTCTTTGGCTTTTGAGTCTGTGATTGGTTATTATGTATTTCTGTTATTCTGAGATTTCAATTTTGTTCTGAGAAAGCTAAAGTGTTAAACTAGCAAGTTAATTGGAAGTTTGTTTTCAATGATGCATTTGGCTACATTTTAGGCTAATTCTAGAGCTTCATGTTAAGTTTCTAGTTTGAGCCTCAGTGAAATACAGCATCTATCAGTATACAGCATTATATCATCAAGATGAAGATGAAAAAAAGCAGTGCTAAAAGCAAGTCTTGTAGTGAGATACTAAAACAAAAGCTCATCAACTGTTTGTTCTACTCTTGTGTTGTACTGCAATCAAATTGCTGAAAAAATTTGCCTGCTTGCTTTTCAAAATTTTCTGTGCATCTCTGAGTCCATCCTTTGTCTTCTCTGAGAGCCTTCAGAAGTCTTTCATTCTATCCCAGAACTGTATATGGTTTTGGAAACAAAACACTTCATGGCTTTCTCACTTGTTAGGCTAAGTAAGGCCTATCTGAGTAAGCACCTATCTGAGAAGGTGCTATGATACTGAAGAGTAAGTTTCCTAAATAGTTGTATTTTACTTTGTATTTTAAGAAAGAGGGAATGCTATAGCTCTTGTATATATGCATACCACATATGTATATGTAGTTGTGACCTGAATTAAGGCTGTGATAATTCTTTAACAGTCCTCAAAAGCTGAGATGTTTTGATTGTTCAGGAGGTATTTTCTCCGCTCTAATTTAGACTAGTTGTTATTATGAGGCTCAAAAGGGCTGGGACTTTAGTTTGATCTGAAGGAAAGTGTGAATTATAGAATCAAGTGTAATTAGGTCAGTATGTCCTGCCCTTTTTTCCTGGCATTACCGGCTTAAGCACCTCCTCACATCACTTGCATCAGCTCTACAAACTGGTTTGCAGTGGCTAAACAAATGCTTGAGCCAGTACAACTGAAGAGGTGATAGTGCAACTCACCAAGGGGCATCGGGGAGTGGAAAGATTTATAGTTACTCTCGAAGCTGGCACTGCTGCAGAAGGTTGTTGGTTTGTGCTGGAAAATAGGAAAAACAAATGGTGCTGGTTTCACAGAAGGCCAGTACTGTATCATGTAGCTGCTATGTAAAAGGCATTATTTTAGGAATTGTAGAACCCACCAAGGATACTGCATGTTAAACATGTATGTTAAACACCAGTATACTACCATAAATACTAGTTATTGTGTACATGTGTTTGTTTCAGGACTTGTGCTTGATTTTGTTTTCTAAAGATAACTTTTAATAATGACACAAAAGTCACTAAGGGATGTCTACCTTTAAGATTATTTGAAGTAGTGAAAACTAGTATGAAAGTAACATTTGAATTTGCTATATGAAAGGGTTTGGTGCTGTGGGTTGCTGACCAATTAAAGACAGGGTGACCGAATCCTTCTTGTTAAGTCTTGAAGTCAGTGCATTTCTATTTAGACACCAGCTTATTAATATGTTGCTGTTTTTACTTATTTCTTTACTAGATGCAGGAAGAGGGGAGTATTTTAATCCTGTTTGTAGAGACTTTAAGAGCAGCACTTCTTTAAAACACAAATAATGAAATTTAGTAGCATACAATTAAAGAGACATCAATTTAATAATATTTAATATCATGTCTTTTCCATGGCCAATTGTTTACAGATTTTTTTTTTTTATAGTTTGAATTTTGAGAGGCTACTGGTATGTTGGAGGTTTTGTGCTGCTGATGCTCTGTTGCACTTCCTTTCCTGTGGTCACTCTCTTGTATTTCCCTGTGCCATCTCATCTGTGCCCTGTCTGCAGGAAGTGGACAGGCATTAATCAAAAAGTTGGAAGGATAAAAGGCAGATATTATGCATAGGAAAGAAAAGGGTGTGGAAAAACGAAGCAGCACAAGAATGTTTGTTTCTTCTTGCTTGTGACTCACTTTTTCATCACAGAAGATTTTTCAGATGGAGCAGAAAGCTAATTGAAAACAAACAGGAAGTAAAAAGATAATTATCTCTGCACTGAACCATGAGAGGACTCAGTACTTTCAGATTAGTAAATTAACAAGCTAATTAATTTGATTGGCTTTTAAACTTATAAACTTATAAAAGCTTTCTTAAGTGCCATTATATTATTATGTAGTAATGTATAGTATTTCATAATATATAAAGTATTATTTAGAGTAGGGTGTGTCTGGTTGTTAATGCAGTGAATGCAGCCCAGGTTTCTTGATCTATCCATAATTTGTGTTTATCCTTCATCTTTATGAACATATGACTATTTGATTATTATTTTTTTCAATGTAAGATCAAAGGCGTATCTGATGGAAAAAGAAATGTCTTCCATGTGCAGCTTTTCATTCTGTCATTACATACACCTAGCTGAGCTTTCCTGTGCTGGCAATCCCCTTTATTACTGTATTGAGTCCCATCTTCCAGACCCAGTGACACTTAAGCTCTGAGGTTAAGGGCACTGCTTTGTGCTTGTCAGGATGAGCATGTAAGATAATTGTGCCTGGTGTGACTTTCCAGATCTGAAGAGCCCTACTTCTGGTGTCTCATTCCATTTCAAACCCACCTTTTTTCTCAACATCATTATTTTGATCTATCTATCACTTTTTTTTTTTTTTTGAGGAGTGTGGTGTTAGGGGCAAATAAAAGCATGTAAAAGTTAGAATGGAATCCTGAAAAAAAAATCATGAGTTGCTTTTGTAGGAAAAACATAGTAATACACTTGTTTGTTTCTCTGAAGGCAACATCTCTCCCCAGCCTTATGCTTGCTTTGCAACTTGATGAGATTCCTTATGAGTGCAGGAAGGTGGGGATTTCTGCTGTCCCATCAGGTTCCTGTAATAACTATTGCCATCCTGAACTACTGAAAGTGACTCATTTCAGTAGTTACACCTGGCTGGTTAGTAAGGTTCCAGTCCCCTCTTTCATGCTCTCTCCTGATCAGGTCTCAGCCGGTGACTCAGGGCTTCTGCCAAGTGACTCACTCGTTACCTCTTCTCAGATGCAGCAGTTTTGACCAGAAGTCTTGTGTTGTAAGCAGTTTCGGATTCAATAAGTTGCTATTAAAATTTAATTAAATCTACAAATGGATATTTGCAGAGGTGCTTGAGATTAAATTGCAAGATAAGCAACCTTGAGATTAAATTAATGGTGTGAACTAGTATCCTTGAGAGGTAAAAACATCCTAGGTTTTTTCCCCCTTAGTTTCACTATGGTCTTGTCTTAAAATTCCTTAATTCTGTGTTCTGCCAAAGTTTTTCCTTGTGCCCTCGGTGCCACTCTTCCTTTCGGTGTATTTCTGTCATGAAATGCTGGTATGTAAACTGTATAAGCAGTTGGAATTTGGGTGTGTTGACCAACATGAATGTAAGTTCTTACTTATGCTTGGCAAAAGATGCTGTTGCTGACAAAACCTGATCCTTTTCATCAAGGTTGTAGGTTAAATACAGTTTGTAGCAATTAATTGCATAGTCTGTGTGCTAGAATTCAAACATATGTTAACTAAAAATCAAGTACGAATATTTCTTGATAATGTGAAGATGTTGTATCCTGAGGAGGGTCGTTTGAGTTTGATATGTTTGTCCTCTTCTATGTTGAGAGATCAAGCTGTATTTTGTAGCAAATAAAATTTTACTGGAGCTTATGTTTCATCGTTCTTGGTTTATTTTTTCCAGATATTTAACTTGTATTCTTTTTGTTTGTTTTACAGTTCTACCTTCAAGACACTAAAAGTAGTAATGGTACCTTTATTAATAGTCAGAGACTGAGTAGAGGATCTGAGGAAAGCCCACCATGTGAAATTATGTCAGGTGACATCATCCAGTTTGGTGTAGATGTGACAGAGAACACGCGGAAAGGTAAGGGTATGGATCATTTTTCCTTTTTTTTTTTTTTCTTAAGTATTTTTATTTAGAACATCTTACTGCAACCTGATCTTTACGTGCAAATGGTATTCCCATTGCAAGAAAACAGGCTGGGCTTTTTGGTTATCTCTTCCCTCCTTTCTTCTGACAGCGAGTCCTGTGGCCACGCAATAAACTGAATCAAGAAACTGACCTGATGAAAATCACACACACCCACACCTACCCCTACCCCCATCAGCCAGATTTTAACTGGGCTGCTTCCACAGCCAACCTTTTTCTGGGGCTGTATGGGTGCTGTAGTGTGTAGTGGAAATGCAGATCCAGGAAAGGAGATACAACTGGAACCACAAGTTTAGCTGTGGCCTCACTTAGAGTGACTTACAGCAATTTAAAAAGCGCAGCATGGACACGTGTGCATAGTGCTCTGTGGGGTTTTCTGTGCTATGTTTTTTAAAATTTTATATTTATACCTACCTTTCTGTCAAGTCTGTGAACCCTAAAGTTGCAACTAATAACATGGCAATAGAATGAGACTGCATTTCTTGCTAAAGTTCTCAGCGTACGTTTGAAACACGCTCTTCTTGTTAAGGTATCTAGTTTTTCTTTCTGTGCCTGCTACTGATTTGGGTTTCTGCAGGTACTCTAAAATGAGGATATTAAAACATTGCTCATTCCAAAAAAGTTTCTTCACGTGTATGTAGACCTAAACTATTTTTATTTTAAGATGTAGTTGGAACAAAAATTAGAGCTCAACTTGTGTTTATCAGCAATTATTTGCAATTAGTTTATGTGAAGGTTTGCAGAAAGTTCATCATAAGTAAGTTTTTACCAAGAATTCTTGCCAGTAGTAGTTCTTCCCAGTGGTTTTATGTTAGTTTTGCAAAACATGATCCCAGCAATCTAGCATTTGTGTAATGAGGGATCAGATTGTGCAGCCCTCCTTTTCCTCTTCTCTAGCTTTGAACATAGGAATTGTACTTACATTATTTGTGAATGTGTTGAGCTGGTTAATGAGGAAGAGTGTATGAGTTTGCTTTCCTCCCTCTTCACGCTCCCCCAAGCAATGAATGAAGATGGTATCATCGTTCTGGGGCATGGAACAGCTGCATCACAGTTAGTATTTACCCATGAATTCAATTGGAATGAACAGAAACACTTTTTTTTTTTCTACCATTTCATTTCAGTGGATGTTACTGTTAACCTAATCTAGTAATTAAGCAGACATAAAAGTAGTTTTTAAGTTAGCAATTCCCTTTAAAACCCTTCTGCATTTTGGTATTTACATAGCACCTTACTTGCACAAGACACTTCAGCATTTTGCTCTGTGTAATTACAAGGTAATGCCAAGATAGGCAGAGTTTACTTGCCCATGTAAATTCTGATTTGTGTAAATATAAAATGTTTTATTTTATTGCTCAGGCTGTGTTTTAGTAAGTCATTGCCTTGCAAATGCAATCTTGGTTTGGTTCATTAAAGTAGTGGCATGTTCAGTATGTGATTTTTTTCAGGAAAGATGATAGGAGCGCCGATGCCTCTCCGTGTTCTGATAAGTGCACAGGCTTGCTCGTTTCCCTCTTCTTAACACAGGACTTACCTATTCATCATCTTACCGTGCTTTTCTCGTGTTACTGTGGTTTATATTCTTCTAACACTTCCTCAATTTCCCAGTTGGTGCCAGAGCATTCCGAGAGTTAACCATGGTGACTTCCCCGCATGGAAAGGAGCAGCAGGCTTTCAAGTAGGGTCAAATAATACCAGATGATTTGGGTCAAATACAGTTCACGCGCTCTGTTCTAGTCAAGTTTGAATTCTTCTTTTTAATGCATCTTTTTGTCTCGTGTGGTGCTTGAGGAAGCCAGTGCAGGCACAGAGGGGGAGAGGTGGATTCCTAATGCTGTGTTGGTTATTGCCACAGCTGCTGTTATCACATCAACAAGTGCAAATAAAAAAATGAGAGTTCCATTTGCAACTGCCTCTCTATAAAGAAATCGGTTTTGGCCCCAAATTTTTGCTTCATTCCTGCTTTTATGCTTCTTTGCAGCATAAGCCCCTCCTCATCAGCGGTCAGGGCAATTCTCGGTGGGATTTTAGCGGTGTGCGCCGAAGCGTGCGACGCGTTTCAGAACGGCGCAGCCGGTGTGTGATTAAAGTTTTTGGGGGAGAATCACGGTTTTTTGATCGATCTGGGGTTGACGGCGGGGACGCGGCGGCCGGTGGCGCGGCCGGCTCGGGGCGCCCCCTGGCGGCGCCGCCTGGCTGCCAGCCCGGCCCGTCGGCCCTCCGTCCGGGGCGGGATGGCGGCGGGGAAGGGCCGGCCCCCGGCAGCGCTCCGTGACCCCCGCGCCCGGCTGGTGAGTGGCACTTGGGACGTGGGGAGAGGAGGAGGGAATGGGGTCAGTCTGAGGAGAATTTTCTCAGTCCCCTTTGGCAGCCGGAGGTTGCTTTCACTGCTGTTGTTAGTCCCCGAAAGGAATAATATAGACTTGAATTTAAACAATTTAAACTACTGTTCTGTTCAGTCATCAGTATAATAATGTTTTATATGTTGCTTTACCTTTCCCCTAGGTGTTCTCATTATTCTTTCAATTATAATGAACTGATAGCTAAATGACAGAGTGCAGGGGTTTTATTTTTTTTAGTATTATTTATTTTACAAACCTATTAAAATGCTTTGTACCTTTTTACAGTCTATTTGAGACCCTCAGCTAAATCCCTTTTATCTCTTAATTTTTTTACACAAAGCCTCTGCTTGTTTTAAGAGATTTGTTGTTTGAGTCTGAGAAAAACTTCAGAATTATATAATCTCACAGCAGAGCCACCTGACATGACCCAAAGGTAAAGCTGCCCTGTTGGTCTTTCTGTTCAGATATACAAATACTTTCTTCTTGAAATCACTAATTTCCTCTTAAAGGAAAGATTTTTTTAATTGTGAAAGCTACGTGTTACATGCCTCAGATAACATTACTAATGTTGGGTTTTTTAAGTTTTTGCAGTAGCACAGTTGTGAATTCTGGGGACCTAAGTCTAAAGCCAAAAAAGACTCCAAAACCCATGGATTAATGTGTTTTGAGAATAAGGTCCTGTTGGTTTGTCTCTGGCATGTAAATGTAATACTTTATCAGGTCAGCTTGAAAAAACAAGGTGCTTAGCCAAGGGGATACTTCTCCAAAGCATTAGCTTTTAGCACTGAATACAGGTTAAGAACAGCTCTATTTAGTTGGATCATTTCTCCTGTATTTTTTATTTTTAGATTCTATTGAGGTAGCTTCCTCAAAGACTTGTCTTGTTTCCCTGGAGTACTACCGTTGTCCTGAAACACCCAATGTCCTTTTTTTTTTTTTTCTTTTTTCAAAACCCGATTAACTGTTTTGCTGATATTAATAACCATGAAAGTGGAGCAGCTACTGGTGGGTGCTTTAGTTACAGTGGTAGGTGACCATATACTTATTTGTATCTTGCTTGCAGTAGTATTTTGGGAACAACTTCTTTTTATCTTTCCATGTAACTGGGCAGACTTTTTTCCTTCCCAAATCATAGAACCATACAAGAAAAAAACAACACACAGATGTAATTTGACTTTTTGCAATGTCACTGAAAATGGTATCAGTAACATTTATGGGAAACATTATGAAGAGGGGTTGGACTTCATGCAAGAATCAAATATTGCATTTCCTCTTCTTTTTCCTTGTGATTGTTCTTGAGTTCAGAGTCTTGAATTTACTCCTGGAGAAACCAGCTTTCTCCTTCTGGAATGAGAGGCCACTTGTCTGGGGCTGTGTGTTAGATGTGTGCTAGAGACCTACCAAAATAGAGAGGCATTGTCTTGAATGGTGCTGCTCGTAGCGTTTGAGAGGATGTACTTCTCAGTGGTTCCCATACTCTTCCTCTGCACTCCCTTTTTGGGCCTTGTGTTTGTAAATAACAATCACTTGGCAAGTTCCAGATGTTGGACACAAATTAGATGTGTGACCTTTTAAATTCCTGGATGTGCTCATAGGAATCTTGTCAAAAAGGTGTCCTCTTACTTCATTTGCACATTCCTGTCACCTAGGGCAGCTAAGATGCATTCCCTTTTCTTCATTTTATGGTCAAAACAGAATTAACTTTTTAAGCTTGCCCCAGGAAAGACATTCTGCATGTGGGAGAATTGGAACTGGAACCCTTTGCAGCCAGGACTAAGCACAGAGTGTAACTGCTTCAGGTCTCCAGTGATGAAGCTTCCCATCTCCAGAGGAGGTTTGGGAAGGCTGACCCAGGCGCTGGTGCTTGGAGGCGTTTGTGCCTCCTCTTGTTTGCCTGCCTCGGAGTTTCTTTTGCTTGGTTACTATATCATTAACTGCTGAAATTATAATTAAATAGTAACAAATTATGATGACTTGTATTTGTTTCTTTTCAGTTACCCATGGATGTATAGTGTCCACAATCAAACTGTTTCTTCCAGATGGAATGGAAGCTCGATTGCGATCAGAGTAAGAATAAGTATCTATTCATATGTAGCAAAATTAAACTCCAGTATAATGAGAATTTGATGGGTATTATGTTTCAAATCAACATAAGAACTTTCTTTTCCTGTGATCATGCAAAGAAAATAACTGAGAGCATGGTTCTTTTGCAGGAGTTATGAGAAAGCTATCTTCATTTCTAAAAGTAACAAGCAAATGAGATTTCTATGAAAGAATAAAAAAGTTCTTATCAAGATGAGCTTTTCTGACTGCCTGTGGTTTAGTGTACTGGAATGGGTGTTAGAAACAAATGAATATAGGAAAAAAGCAAATGAGTGTTCTCCTTCTTTTTTTTTTATTTGGGATTGTTGTTTTTGCTCCTTTAAATGAACATAGAGTGTACTGAAGTGAGGCTAATAGTGCCTCTGTGTGCATACACATAACACAGTTTATATTATTCAGATAAGGTATACAGTAATGTGTCCTTATGGTGCAGTTATTTGGTGTCAAAATGAAAGTTTTGTGTGGCATGAGGGGGAAAAAAAGCCTCTGTTGGATGGGATAATGTTTGGAAATCCAGATGAATATGGAGAGTTTTCTGTGTATGTGTGTGCATTTTGGAGAAAATTTCAAAGAGCAGTACAAACCAAAAATGTAAACGTTTTATTTGCAGTAACTGAGTGCCAGTTACAAATGACATACAAATTATATATTTCATCCTGAGCAGTTTTATGGTTTTGATTGTTTATTTAATTATTCTTTCATCATTAGTATCCAGAAATATTTGCATGAAGCTTTGTGTCTTTGCTTCTGGGAAGATAAGTCAAAATAAATTATTATGGGAAACTTTCTGTATAATTGCATGTCCTAATAAGAAATGCAGGGAGTTTTTAGTTCTGATTAAAATGTGCAGGGAAAGTGTATAAAATCCTGTAAGTTACCAAATATTTTGGTAACTCACTTGGTTGAACTTGTAAACAAGAGTATTGTATCCAGTCTTTTAATATCTATTGTTTTGTGCATGTAAATTGGCTTAAATCTTAATAAATCAGTTTTAAACAAAAATCCGATATTATGTGACTACTGAAATAAAAGAGCTTTTAGAATATATTTATAACTTGGTTTATAATTTGAAAATAGTTCTGTAACTTTGAAAACATTCATCAGCGTAGTATTAACTGGCTTTGTATGCTTGTATATTAACTCTTCATTTTTATCTGAAGAATAAACTTAAAAATGCAAAACATCTTGATTAAATGCAGGGATCTTCTAAATTTTTGGACTGTTATTCTGACTTCATGTTCATTTTTTAATTTTCTTCTTTTAGTGTTATCCATGCTCCATTACCAAGTCCTGTTGACAAGGTAATTCAGTAATTTGCTGTTTTCTGCCTTATTCAGCCAGTTTTCTGACATGTTACAAAGATGGAGAAATAGTGAGGTTCAGTTACAGTGAGATATGTTTTCTGCTGTATGTTTTTACCTAGATAAATATTTTGAGTGATGCTCAAGGAAGAGAAGGTGATGTAGTGTTGCAGTTTGGCATCTGAAACATGGCTTAGGGGAAAATACATTCATGTTAAGGGGGTTAAATTTCCAGGTACAGGTTGACCGAGTAACAAATCTTGGGTATTGCAGAATTTCACACTTGTTCTATGGGACCCCAGAGCAGCTCATGATTTGGTATTTGGATGAGGTCTGTTGTCGCTGTATCTTGTTTTTTATGGAGGAGAAGCTGCACTGTACAGGTTGTAAAGTGCCCTGACAGGTTCCACAGGCAGATTGAGACCAAACCCCTTCTCCTCTCGTAGAGATACAGGCAGAGTCACTCACTGTAGAGTCATGGAGTCAGTAATGTCTAGTGTAGCTTTTAAACTCAGTTTTGGTAATGTGGGGGACTTGTAGAACAGCTGTCAGTAAAGATACTCTTGAGACAAGTGATCAGGAATTGATAGTCTCTCTAGCCTCTAACCCTAAAGAAGGGTTAACTTAAAACTCTGATTCAAACTTATTTAAACAGGAAGAACGAAATTTTCACAAACTATGGGAACTTATTTTTGAAGTCATCAGTCTGAGGAGTCCATAGACTTTGCATTTAAGTTGAGGTTTCAAAACAGTTCATATAGCTTGAATCCACAGCAAGGACAGAAATTCTGAGGAGGGACTTTGTGAAAAACAGCTTCAAAATTATGCCAGTGTAGGAAGAGCCTACAAGAGTTAGTAAATAAACACTTTTGCTACCCCCAGCCTCCCAAGTCCAGACAGTTCAGATGAATTTTCCATTGCTTGAGTTTGAAAAATTCAAAACCATTTTGATATGTAAGTTCCTTTTATTTTTCAGGTTGCTGCTAACACTCCCAGCATGTATTCTCAGGAATTGTTTCAGCTTTCACAGTATCTACAGGTAACTTTTATCTTCATAGAATTAGCTTAGCTAAATATTTAATCTTTGTTCAAAATACAGATCTTGTGCTCTGTATATCTTTGATTGACTTGCATCTTGTAGCTAGAACACAGTAAGAATTTAACTACCTTTGTCTGTAGTAAAATAGTGTAAAACTTCATTGCCCAGAGAGGTGGTAGATGCCCCATTCCTGGAAACATTCAAGGTCATGTTGGACGAGGCTCTGAGTAACCTGATCTAGTTGAAGATGTCTCTGCTTATTGCGGGGGGGGGTTGGACTAGATGACCTTTAAAGGTCCCTTCCAACCCAAACTATTCTATGTTGCAATTGACCACGGTATAGACTGGTGTAAAATTCAGTGGTTTTGCATGAACAATATGAACTATGGCTTTTGTAAAGGAAATGTGAAAGCTCCCTGCTTTATAGAAGGGTTCTTGAAAGCTATATACCTGCTTTTTCTGGCCTTTCTCCTGTCCTACCTCATTGTCTCCCATTTTCTTTTGCTCCCAATATTTTAGGCATCATCCTGCTGCGAATGTACTGTGTATGCATAAAAGCTTTGATAGAACCAAAGAATGGCAAAACCAGAGGCCATTTCATGTGTCCAGAACTAGCTTATGAATACCATTTCTTAGTGTGAATATTTCACTGTATTTATTGGAAAGTATAAAGGAGGGGACAGTGTTGGCAGAACTTTCTGTACCTGCTCCTATGCCAGTTTTAGGTGTGTTTTTTTCCTAAGATGTCACGTCACAAAAGAGTCAGACTGCAAAAAGGCAATGCTTTGAAGTGTGGACTAATATATAAAAATAAATTCTGTAGAAAGGATCATTAAATCAGCTTTCTGGAAAAGATGTGAAAACATTCTTCCTGATAAATTTTATGTAGCTTAAATTCACGTATAGTTCTATTTACTTATTTTGCCTGTTTTTCTTTGGTAATGGCAATTTTTATTTGCTCACATTAGTGGTGAGGCTTTTGAGATGGATACTGACATTATATGTATTTGCTGACATAGCAGAAAGCAGCTCAGGCAGATGCTCTTTCTTGGAAGGCCAAAATATAGTCACTCGTCAATCTGTTCATTCTCTGTATCCTGGAATTGTGAACGAAAATGCTCTTCTATCCTACTGTTACAAACTGAAAATTGAACAAAAATAGTAGCTTTTGCTTGGCATTTTTCTTTTGTGACCTGATTGGAGGATGAAAAGCTGCCTTTTGGTGTTTACAATTTTGTTACTCAAATTATTGACAAAAATCAAACTGTGGTTAAGTCTTGGAAAAAAATAACTTGCTACTGTGAGTACTCAGCATGTGCAATGTATGCATGGAAAATGAAGGGGTTTAGGAACCCGAGTTTGTAGGATAACATTTTCTAATTAAATATCCAGGTAAGTGTATGATGGATAAAATGGGACGGGCTTACTATAGTTTTGAATATGTGACAATCTTTGCTACTCACACTTCCTTTTTTTCCTTGTATTTCGGTAATTCTTATGGTGCTTCTTTTTCTGAGTTGTTCTAGATGAACTGACTGGTGCTCTGCTCTCTTCATAGGAAGCCTTACATAGGGAACAAATGTTGGAACAGAAGCTGGCAACCCTTCAGCGACTACTTGCTGTCACACAAGAGGCTTCAGATACTAGTTGGCAGGTATCTGCAGGCATCTTTTTTCTTTATGGACTGAAATATACAGTAGCATATACTTTTTTGCTATTAATTTATAAAGAATGCAAGGAAAAAGCAGCAGAAAGAATAAAAAGCTTATGGCGGTTCTCTTAAACTGATTAATAAATTTAGTGATTATGTACTAGTTTGAAATAACTACTGGTAGCAAATAATTCAACAAAATTAAAGTTTTTAAAGCAGAACACTACTGGAACTACATAAAGCACATGTTAATACTAAGGTGATACTTTTTTTTTTTCTGCTAGGCTTTAATAGATGAAGACAGGCTGCTGTCAAGATTAGAGGTTATGGGAAATCAATTACAGGCATGTTCAAAGGTAAGTAATTCACTTACAGTTGAATTCTAGCAACACTGAAAAATAGCTCTTTTGAAGAGTTTTGAAGTTAGTTGTAGGAAAGCAGTTGGAACATAAACTTTCTGAAGTGACCCTATTAGGTTTTGGTTATCTGAATAGCATGAAAATTGCAGATCTGTTCTGTGTTTCATGGAATCATTTTAAGTCTAGATAAATGGCTGGTTTTCAGCATTTTTAGCACAAACTGATTTCTTTTGTATATGCTTATAAACATGTATGTACTGAAGTGCAGACGAGGAATTCCTGTCATTGGTGAGAAACAACCATTCTGTCCTGTTTCCTATGGATATTTCTTTCCAAAGAGGGATTTGAAAAAAGGCATTCTCAATGAGCTGTCTGATGTTCAGAGACAGATTAACAAGGATGCTCTGCCTTGATTGTTCTTTGGGCTACCTATGCCTGCCTTAAATTTTTATTTTATATTAATTTCCTCTCAACTACTTACATTAAAACAACTGTTTTTGCAGATCCTGTTTGAGCTCTTTCAGATGGAACCATGTAGGTTTCTGGTTTGTCAAATTGTAGGTTTCCTAGGCTTGATGTTGTCTTAGCAGTGTTTAAAAATATGGACAAATCCTATAATGAAAGCTGGTGTTTGCGGCCATTTCAAAAGATGTCTGGTTTACACCCAGTCATGCCAAGAATCTTTGATCACTGATTTTCCATAACATTTACCCATCTACAAGAAATTTCTAAACATTTTGGAATAAAACATGTCTTACCACAATCTAGTGGTAATTAATTAGCTGATTAATTAGCTAATTAATCAGCAAAATACTAATTTATATTCTATCTCTATATCTGAATTATCTTATGTACAGAATCAAACAGAAGACAGTATACGAAAAGAGCTTATAGCGTTACAAGAAGACAAACACAACTATGAGACAACAGCCAAAGAGTCCCTGAGGCGGGTTCTTCAGGAGAAAATTGAAGTGGTCAGAAAACTGTCTGAAGTGGAGGTACTGAAGTTTCATGCCTTGTCTTCTGGAAATGGCATTTTATGTTTACTTCTAGCTTTTTTTCTTCATTTGCAATCCTGTATATGGAACAGAGAATTCTTGTGACTTATCCAATTGCTTCTGACTTACAGTCTAATTCTTCTGACTTAATACTTTTTCCTCTTTACTTTGACTCTTCAGGCAGAAATACTAATTTAAGTTTAGTTAGAGAATTGTTTGGGTCCTTCATGCCACATACTTTTCTCTTCATGCAAAAGAATCATTGGCTTCTGTTTGAAAGTTGTCCTTTTAGTAATTATTATATAATGTAGTTTTGAATGCCCCCCTTTTTTAAAGATGTTTTTGGTCTGTTCTGGTGGTGGAGAATTAAGTCAGAGTTTGTTTAAAAAAAATAATTAAAAATTGTATGAATGAGGAGACAAATCTTGTGCTATGACCATTTAGTTGTGCTGCTGGCACCAGCTGATGCAAACTTCTTGAGCGTTCTTGTCTCTTGGAGACCCATGGAGCTTTTTGAGTAAGAGGGTCTTAGTTTAGATGTCTTTTCACATTATGCAGTTCAGAAAAGGTTCAGAATGCTTCCTGGGAGCCTTTTTGCTTATATAATGTGTTAAATCTTCTGCTGACTGGAAGGTATGATGAAGTCTCTTGATTACATTGAATCACAAAATACTATAGAACTTTCACAGTTTGTAATAAAACAGAAGAGAGCGGGGGAAAATGTATCACAGAATTCAGTTCTTTATTCCTAGGAGTCACAATTGTATAAACAACTGTGGGGGTTGGTTTGTCTGTTTGTTTTTCTCTATGTATGCATGAAGCTACTATGTTTTCACATAATCTGTTCTTTAAGTAGAATATTGCAAAGGTTTGTATAGGTAGTGATTTTGCCAGGACTTAATCTGTTTGTTTAGCTCTAATTTAGGAACAAAGCAGTTATATGTGATTAGTTGCATATACTGCTTGGAAAAAATAGATCAACTTCAGTGGTTGGTGGATTATTAGTTTCTCTTTTTTAATTATTGCATGATAATTCTATCTTACAGCGGAGTTTAAGTAATACAGAGGATGAATGTACTCACCTGAAAGAAATGAATGAGCGGACTCAGGAAGAATTAAGAGAATTAGCTAATAAGTATAATGGAGCTGTAAATGAAATTAAAGATCTTTCTGACAAGCTAAAGGTAAGAATGTTATCTGACTTCACAATGGTACTATATTGGATGGGGAAAAAAGTTCGTTTCGAATGTAGAGATCAAATAAAGATAAGAAACTATTAAACAGCTGGTAAATGAAAGATGCACATAATCTTTTACATATTCTTTTGGTTTATATTTAATGTATTTGAAAGTATAATCAGTTAAGTAAATTGCTGAAAAGGCTCCCTTTTTGTTTGCTTTGAAAGTTACCATAAACATCTTAAGTATATTAATATTTAAAGGTGCTTTATGCTGGAAACAAAATAATCGCAGCATGATAAAGCATGTTCCCAAAGAGTCTCCAATCTAGTGTCTATCTAGAAGATGTGGAGGAGGAAGTAGTTGTGTTCTCTTTGTACATCTGAGACAGTTGTTGCATTTGTCTTGCATAAATACTGGAATTGGAACTTGGGCTCTTTGAGGCCTAGTTCCAGCACCTTAGAAAATGTTTATTTCCCAATTAAAATGTTAAATTGCTGGTCTTAAGGCCATCAATTTCCCAATTATAAGTTGATCACTGATGATGATGAGAATACGCGGAAGGATCAAAATTGAAACTTGTTACGTAGTTTTGAGGGAGGAGAGTCTTAGAAACTTATTGTCATGAAATCCAGCAAGAAAAAAGATGTGGCATTCAATCGAGTTGGTCTGTGCAATGTACATTCAGTTCAGAAGGACTCCTGGGTTTTGATTGATTTGACTGGGAGTCTTTAGGTGTTCCTTAGTTCCTGGGCCCTGGTACTCTTCCTGTAAAATTTAGGTTCTTCAGACAAAAAGTTATTTAAGATATTTTGAGATTCTTTCTCGTTATTGTGCTTGAAGTAAAATTTATAGAAAAATAACACTAGAAAAAAATTTGTATTGTTTCAATTTTCTTTTTCTGGCTAGCAAAGAAAGTTACTGATGTATTTTTAGATATACAAAAATCAAGGAAATCTATTCCTTTACATTTTAATTTTTATTTGTGGATTTTTTTAATCTTTTTTGAGCAGGTAGCAGAAGGAAGACAAGAAGAAATCCAACAGAAAGGACTGGCTGAGAAAAAAGAATTACAGCATAAAATAGATGAAATGGAAGAGAGAGAGCAAGAGCTTCAAGCAAAAATAGAAGCTTTGCAGGCTGATAATGACTTCACAAATGAGCGGCTAACTGCTTTACAAGGTTAGTCACTAGTGGGGAAGAAACTTTGGTTATTTGTTTTTCTTTTAATCTGTGAAATATCTTTTTCTTGGACTTTTGTTTACAGTACGGTTAGAACATCTTCAGGAGAAAACTCTTAAAGAACACAACAGCTTAGGTAGGTGTGATCAGTTTCTTGTTTCAAGCTGGTTTCCGGATTTTCTGTTCAATTACTTTTATTATTGGAACTCGATGATCTTAAAGGTCCCTTCCAACCTGAACCATCCCATGTTTCTGTGAGGATAATAATCTTGTAGTATAGGTGTCTGGCAAAAGAATAATGTTTTACAGTTGTCCCGGTAGCGCTTTCTTCTTGGTATCACTTGTTAACATTGAGAGACGTGTGCCCACAACAACATGCCAGTAGAGGGCACTGCTGTTGTGAGACTTCAGACTTCTGGGTCATTGCTCAATTTAGAGCTCTGTGCCCCTCATTTCCAAGATTTTGAAGGTTTTTGTATATGTACATGTAAATGGATTTTTTTTACATTATATATGTATGTAATAGGCAGTAATTCTTTGGATGATGATAATCTCTTGTATGTTTGAACAAACAGGAACGTGATCTGTAGTGCAGGAAAACACACTAGATCTTGCTTGTTGTGTTTGATTAAATTAGGTATTTAGAAGGAGGAGGACCTATGAAAAGCCAGATGCATTTCACAATTCTGTATTTATAAAAAAGCAAAACCCAAAACGTTTTCCTTGATGCCAGAAATAATACCCTTTCTTAATCCTAGGCATACAAGTTGATGACTTCATACCTAAAATTAATGGGAGCACAGAGAAAGGTAGTGTATCTTAAGGCTACCTTTTGTCTTATGGTTGATGTTTGAAATTGAACATATTCCAAATGTCCTCTAAAGTTTTACTACGAATAATACTCTCTTAAAAATGAAATTGAATTTCTTCACTCCTCTGACCAGTTTTTTTGCGTAGACTTTCAGTAGAAAATTTTGTAAAACTTAATGAGCCAACTTGGAAGTCGTCTGTCCTTTTTTTTCCCTCTCCCACCTCCCCCACCCCCCCTTTTTTTTTTTTCTTGTTTTTGGACTCTTACTGGAACCAGTAGGAGTCTACCAAATGATGTCAGGCTTGTGATACAAGAAAGTGGAAAACTCATTGACGTTTTTCCTTTTAATTTTATTTTCCCAAAACACAGACACATACCGTTTTTCTAGTAAATTGGGTATGGTAAGTAAAGTCAGCAAAACATTTTTACCTAATTATAACATATGAAAAAATGTGTAAATATATCAATAGTGGAAACTAACTTTTTAAACTCAGCTATGTCTTTATGTAAAACAGGAATGAATACAGATTGAACTAACTGGTGGAATTTTTTTTAAGACCAATTAGTTAAAGCTAAGTATTTTAACTAATCTGTCTTAACATTCACTTCAGGTGTTTCAAATGAAATTGATAAGACTATGCTCAGTATCACATATAACAAAGATAATTCCTGTTATAATTTAAAGTTCACTAAATTGTTCCATTGGCTAAGATATACTTGTCCTCTTCTGTTAATTTTAAATTTTTCCTTGATGTAGCTTTCTTCAGCATTTGCTGTGTCTTGCTAGATAGTGAAAGCTCTGAGGAATGATGACAGTATTAATGGAAGGTTGGGGCACTTAAGAGAACTTGGAATTTTAACTAATATTCACAGAGTTTGAGGATTACCATATACATTTTTAAAACAAAATTTTAGAACTCTCTATGCTCTAATTCTGACTTCTTTTTACCTTCTTTTTTTTTTTTTTGGTATTGTAAGTGAAGAACTTCATGACTAATAGCAAAATTAAGTTTATCATAGCATAACCTCATCTCTATTTCTTATTTGGAGCAGGAGGAGAGGGGTCTATTAAACACTGACAGGAGCTGTACAAAAACTTTCCTGTAATCTAAGTACTAGTTATCCCTTAATATCTTGGTATTTTAGGCACTTAGCTATGATGCATGCTGAGATTAGCAAGCAGGAGACTTAATGTGTTTGTGTCAATTCTCTGCCATACTTTGTTTATAAGTACTATCCATTTTGTTGATGTATAATTTTAGGTTGGTAATAATCCCTGATAGAATGGTTAAGAATAAAAATCTGGTTTTCTTTTTTTTTTAAAATCATCCACACCAGAAAAGAATCAATTTGTTTACAAAGCAAAATTGGGGTATTATATAGGGATTGTGATTCTTTGTTCTAATTATGTAAACCATAACAAAACTTTGAAAGTTAAGTTGTTGAAGGTTATTAGAAAAACATGCAATACTGGGAACAAAAGTAGCCTAGAGTTAAACTGAAACATTTCTCAAGCTTCAAGCGCCAATACATACTGTTTTAGAGAAATAATTGATAACATCATGCTAAATATGTTAATTTTTTAAACAAACACTTTTTTGTTTGTTTTGAAGTGTTGGCAGGAGTGTCTTATTAGTTTTTGAAATACTGCTACCTCTTTTCAGTCTGTTTAAAAATCGTCTGAAACGTTAAAATTATGTTTTTATATGATTGCAACAAGTATTGTTGTATCATGGTTATTCACTTTTTTGTCAAAGTTGAAGCAATCCCTTTTTGAATTATTTTGGATTGCATAAGAGTAAAAATGTCATCTGAATGCATGCATGAAAACATAGATTCCTCCACCCTGTAAGTAGCAGTAGAACTTGTATGTAAACCTGCCAATTTCTTTTTATTATGAATATAGACAACATAACTGCTTGTTTAAGTTGTCTTTTTGTGTGTTTATACAGTCTATCACCTTCTTCTGACATGCTTCTACCATGCTATTTTATTATTCTATATTTTAGCTTAGTTTTCTATGTTTTCCCTTATTCAGTCTGTTGTACCATCTTACTCTGCATCTCTGCTATACCTGGTCCATTCACATTTCTCTGGCATTTTAGAGCTTGCTGGCCCATGTTCTTTTTGTGACAGTCTGTGCCTTTCTGTGTCTTATCATCCTTTATCTAGCCCTCGTATAATGACAGATGGGCAGCAATTGGTTCTGCCAGATTTTGGATTTTTTTCTCTTGAAAGCAGCAGGAGGCAGCTACTGTGTTTTCTGCTGAGTAGTCTTGTGTTATTTTAAAAGAGCTAAGAATATAGAGATTATAATGTAGATGTATATTATTTTAGAAGAGCTAAGAATATAGAGGTTAAATGTAGATTCAGCAACGTTGGCAGTGAAAGAGGTTGTAGATATTTTGCATAAGGGAAAGGCTTCACAGTTAAAGGCAGAAGTCAAAAATTCAAAATCTGGGGGTTTGTGCAAAGTAGCCTGTAAAGCAATTTTTAAAAGGTCTTCTCTATCTGTACAAATGTATATATACCTCCAAAAATCAGAGGGAAATGGTAGTAAAAGCATGAAAAATCAGTATGCATTTTAAGATTCCATTTTTGTCTATGTCACAAAAGTTCAGATCAAGTCCTCAAGGTATGTTTATAGGCATACTACCTAGCTGTTGTAAGAATACTAATTTTACATTTATTTTTTTCTGTAGGTGTCCATAACATTGTAAAAGCTGTAGTCTGAATAGAGGATCTAAGAACTCAGGTTACAGTCTCTCGAGAGTCTTTTTATAGTGTATTAAATGTGTGTGTGTATATATATAGTGTATAAGTGTAGTAAGATGAGGGTTAGGTATTAATTTTATCTCATTGCACATACAGATGTTCTGGTGCAGAGAGGAATAACTTGCTTATACATCAGGCCGCTGATAAAGGTGTAGAGCTGTGTTATTTCTGTAGGTGGTGTGTTTCTCAGCGAGTTGTACCACACATGGCTTTCATATTGAAGTTTTGCAAGCCATATATTATATAAAGAAAGATACGAGAAATTTGTATACAGTCACTTAGAGGATCATGTAACAGGCTAAAAAGAGAGAAGTTTAAATAAGGAAAATAAGTGTTATAGCTATGTTGCTGGTTTGTGTACTAAAACGTAGTCTCTTCAGATTGCTAGATTCTTGAGGTCAAAGGATTTTTGAGGTTTTTAGAAAGGAAGTGTTAGCACCGTTTTACTTGAGACTTGAAGAGTTTTACTTGAAGATTCTGATGGAGTTGGGAGATGGAAAAGGTCACATTGAAGGACTGGGGTAAACCTGGGTATTGAGCCCAGTTTTAGGATCTCTACTGTAGAACTGTCCTTTCAAAAATTGTTTCTGTTGAGTGGAACTTTGTGTTAAAAAAAAAAAGTAAAAGGAGAAATTCAGCAACACTTTTAAAATAAATGTTTTTCATTTCAAGAGGGGATTGAATATGAAGAATAAATGTGAAGACTAAGGAAAAACTTACTAAATGCTCTTTTAAAGCTAATGAAAATGCTGTAGAATATAGGTTGAATACATTTTTTTTATTTCTTCAATACTTTGATTTGGTATTTGCAATTATCCATGTCTGATTATGAATTAAAAAATTGGAGGAACTAGAGGCATCAGCACTATGGAGTTACATGTTTCAGCAATGTATCAAAGTATTCTAAATTTATTGTGATTTAAATATCACTTATGTGCATTAATGTTTTTGTGAAAAATATGAAAATGTCAATGGAAATTAAGTGGAAATAATTTGTCACCACCTAACCTGAAAGAGCAGTACAGCAAATGCCAAATGCAGAATGTTTGGGGTTTTAATAATTGGTTCTTACTAAATTTGGTTAAATAAAGTTGGTGTTTTTAAAAATACCTTATATTGAGGTAAGGGGCTCTTTATTATGCTTAAGAACGGCTGTTAGATTTTAGTATTTAAAAGTACCCTTTGAAAATGCCATTAAAGTACTTCTTTCTGATCAGCTCAAGAGAGTAATCCATTTTCTAATATCACTCAGACATCATTTCAATTATATGTCTTGTCTGCTTGCATATTAACTCAGATTTCAAAAGTTCACTGTAAATGCACAATTACAAATACTGTTAATATACCTTTCAAATTTTCTGTTGCATTAATTTGAAAGTGATAAGAAGATGTAAACTCAAGTGTTTCTTTCTTTACTAGAGCACTTTCTTTCAAAGAGTGGAGGGGACTGCACTTTTATTCATCAGTTCATAGAATGTCAGAGTGAGTACAAGAGTGTTCATCACATTCACTTTAAAACCAACAGAAAACCCAGAAAAGGTGGATAAAACCCAAAATTTATCACTACTATTTAATATTACTGTAGTAGCAGAAATTTTCTAAGCACAGAATTGTGGCATTGTGATGTTAAGTGGGTGCCTGTAGTAGAAAGAGGATGCCTTTGCTCTTCCGAAGTGACGATCACGTTGTCTCTTCTTAGCAGTTAACCTGTTGTTGTTCTCTGACTGATAAAAGGGAGGTGATGTTGCCATGTGATGTTTAAACTGAGGGTATTTTTCCACCTGTCACAGAGTGAGGAGTTGAAAGTCTAACACTGTCAGTTTAAGCAAACATCACAAGCATCAGTAGGACAGAGTTAAGGTAGTGATGCCTTTTCTTCGTTTCACATATCTATAATTTATCTCATAATTAAAGGTCTTACACATTCTTCAAATTGGTTGTTAACAAAGAATAAAAAGGAAAACAATACCTTTATTTTTATGTGAAAATCTAAGAGGTTCTTTTAAATAAAATAAAACAAAACATAAATATGCAATTCTAATCTTTAGAAAGATGTGTTATTCTGGAATCAGAAACATGTTTTCAAAGCAAATGGCTTTTGAAAATGAGTAATAAAACAGCGCAGTCTGCATATCTATAAATAAGGAAAAACGTAAGGAGCTAATACTTTTTGTCCACCGAGAAAAAAGATATCATAGGATGGAGAGAAAAGTGCTATTATACTTCAAAGAAAACTCCTTTATGGCATAACGCAGCAAATAGTTAAGTGTAGATGAATATTATAAAGATTGTCAGTACTGAGAAGGAATGTATAGTTCCTCATGTGATACTGTGCTATCACAGTATCAGATAGAGGTTTAGTTATTGGGAAAGGAGCAGGTTTATTATTAAAAAAATAAGAATACAACTAAAGTCACAGAAAATTGGGAGTCACCTATTGAAGTTGTGTTATATAGGGTTTGCTGGTTTGTAATATAAGCACTGAATTAAAATTATAAGATCTGCAAACTGTAAGAGAAATCTAAAAAGGAAGGAGAGTTGAGACAACCATGGCAGCTTGTCTGGAAGAGAAGGTTCTGATTTGTGGCTGGTTCAATGGGGAAAGTGCGAACCTCCAGAGTTCTGGGGACGAAGCATTGAAATTGGGAAAGCACAAGCAGAGAAATGGGGAAAAACAGCTTGAGTCAATGAAGTGGAAGTATGTAAGATAGCACAAAAAGGAAAATTAGATGATAACGATCTACACATAGAGCTGCTACAGAGATACGGAGCAATTGAAAGCGCTTATCAGTTAAGAGTAATCAAAGCTCCTCAAGCTACTAAAGCAACAATTGGGGGGGGGGGGGGGGGGGGGGGGAAGGGCACTAAAATCTTATTCAGGCTGCATTGCAAGTGCTTAACCTGGTTAGCATTGTTTCTAAAATCTGGCTTCTGTAAGTTTAAGGTATGTTTTATTTTTATTTTTTTTAAGCAGACTACAGCTCATGCTATTGTCCAGTAATCTGTTTTGATCTATAATTTGAATGTTAATAAATCTTGCTCTGAATGATCTGGGAAGTCTGTTACTTTCTGATCATTACATCCGGTTCACTTGTTGCTCATTTCATAACTTTTTTTTCGTAGTAATCACTGGTGAAAACCAGTGACATCAACAGCAAAAGTCATGGTGCTTCTTTCTGATCAGTACATAATATGAGTTGTTACCAAAACTGGTGATGATGTATAAACAAAAGAGAGATTTCTAACTCTCCTTTTTTTCCTTAGAGATAAGGAAAAATTTTTTATGAATTAAATACTTTTTTTTTCTTTTTTATTAAGTGGGGTTTTTTGTTGCATTTTTGTTTGGGTTGTTTGGTTGGTTGGTGGTTTTTTTTATTTATCTATCTAAAATGATGTAGGTTTTTGGATGGATTTGAATGGCTATTTTCAACTTTTCCATGAATTATAACCTGCAGATGGCAAATAAAGTTAAAGCTGCTCAGTATCCCTTTTTTTCAGATGGTTTGTTGTGTGTTGAGGGTTTCCTTTTGTTGGTCTTCAAAACTGTCCTCCTTCAAAGACTTAATTTGATACTAAAACATAAATGTATTGGAGGTATGTTACTTCAGTAATTGTTGTAATGTTAACAGATCTTAACTATTATATGATGCATAGTGATAGACAATCTAAATCTAAAAGGGAATTCTTAAATTTAAAAAATAGGAAAGGCCTAAAGACCTAAAGGACAGCGGCCTCTGAACTGCGTTCATCAGCAAAAATTATAGATTATTTAAAAGATGAACTGAAGGCTTGACTTCAAAGCAGATTATATCAGTTAAAATTACTATTATTTATTATATGTATCAGTAACTCTTTGCTTTTTGTTAAGTAGTGACTGGTTAACACGAAAGACAAAAAATATTTGTGCCAGAAATTAAAATTAGGATCCTCACCCTAATTTTTATGTAGCCCAAAATGCATATCTTGATTCAGGGTATATGGCTGGATTTAAATTTAAAAAAAAAAAAAAGTTAATGAGGTTTTCTGCTTTTACTTTGATTGTTGTCTGGATTCTGACATTTTTAGTGACTAGGTTGGTAACAGACCACAGACTAAGATTCTGTGTCCTTCAATGATGTCAAAATCCACTCTTCTGTTTATTAACCAAGTAGAAACAGGCATACAGAAATAAGCTATTTTTTGTTGGCTTTGAAATATACAAATGCTAGCATTCTTAAATCACAGAATACTTACTTGTTTGGCAAGTTAGAAGGGATGTCAGCCACCACGTGAAAAGTTCTAGCTGTACCAGCTGTGGGTCACGCTGGGCAAGGGGACTTGTGTGTTAATGCTGAAGGTCTTTGCTGAAGAAACAGCGTCAAGAAGAATACTTCTGTTCAAATGTTGAAATTTGTAACAAAGATTAGAAAATAATAAGCCACCGTGGAAAAGAAAAATGAAATCTGCAGTATTTTTTACTTATAGGAATTGAGAATTCTTACAAGTGTAAGAATTTGGAAAAATATTTGAGTCAAGAAGATTGGATTCTTTGTTTTGTACTATAATTATTCTGGTTTTAACAGTTACTGAACTGTCCAAGATCCATCAATTCCTAATGCTAAGTTTTCTGTAAACTGACTATAGAAGCTGTTTTAAGCTAACAGTCTGGCAGAGCTGAGGTGTTACCCCTTCAGATCAAGCAGCTGATAGCTACTTTGTGTATGATTTTTGCATTCGGCTAATTTTTAAGATACAAGGGCAGAATTCCTCACCTGCTTTCTTGCTACTTTCCTTCCCTCTCCCTTCTAGCCTTATCTGAGACCTGCAATAATCATATGAAAACTTTTCTTAGATTTTTTTTAATATTTTTTTTTAAAAAAAAGCATTTAATGGAAGTAACTCTTCACTTGTGGCTGCAGTAACCCGATTCCCTCTGGTGCTTTCTTCAGTCCAGGCTCAGGGACTCTCTCCAGCTCTGATGAACTTGAGATTGCTCTGAACTTGGATGATGAGTAATCTCCTACAATTGAGACATGAAAATCCAGTGTGCCGTTCAGTGTATTTCTGAAGCAGTATTTGACAAATGTTACGGGAATGTGGGGCAGTATTTGTAGATCTCTTTTAGACTGGTTTGTCTGGTTGTGGGAAGGGGACAGGACAGGCTTTTGGATGCATAATCCCTTCTTCAGATATGGGTTGGGGTTTTTTGGGGGTTTTTGTGTTGTTTTTTTTTTTTTTAATCTGGAAACTTGTCAGCTATTTAGGGTTGAAAAAGATACCTCCATGCAAATGTTGGCCTGTTTCTGTCCTTAAAGTGTTATGGTTACAGCAACCTGCTATCAGAGGAGTACAGAGACTTCAGAGTCTTCAGAGCTACTTGAAGCTGGAAATGCTCACTAAAGCTCGCTACTTTTTTTTTTATTATTATTTTTTTAAATTAAACATTTGAAAATAATTTACTGTAATCCAGTTTACTTAATCTGAACTCTCCTGTACATGCTGTTCCTTGAGTCGTCATAAAATCATAGAGTCATCTAGGCTGGAAGGAACCTTCAAAGGTCATCTAGTCTGACCCCCCTGCAGTCAGCGAGAACACCCCCAATTAGACCAGGTTGTCCAGGGGCTCATTGAGCCTCAGCTTGAATGTCTCCAGGGAAGGGGCTTCAACCACCTCCCCGGGCAGGGATTTCCCTCCTCTTCTGTGTCTCCGTTCCCGTGTACAGCCCATGGGGTAACCAGCAGACTGGGTCCCTGCCTGGTGGCCAGGGCTGGGGCCAGGAGAGCACAGGCTGGAGGCAGGTGGGTGGTTCAGTGGTGTACCCGCTCTCAGCGTGGGCTGAATTGCAAGATCTACTGTGTAGGAATTTGTGATGTGATCTGTAAGGTATGTGACCCTCTGGTAACATTCATGTTGGGGTCACTATCCGGTTGTTAAGGAATTTGAAATAATGAAATCTCCTCTGAAACAGAAATTAATTACTGATTCAATAGCTCTTTTAGTGTCTCTGATCAATACAAACCTTTACGTCCCGTGGTCTTGCTGAATTAGGATGAAGTTAGCAATCTAGTAAAAATTCTGTGGTTTACGTTTTTGTGCACCTGACATATGTGAATAGACTTCCCTGTCAATGCTATATGTAAACTCAATTTTTATAAACCTGAATGTGATGCAATTCTTTAGGAGGAGGACTGTTTCCATGTTCCTTTCAGAGGCACTGATAAAGCAGTTGCGATGTGGAGGTGGCTTCTCATTTGCTGTTTTACCATGGTGTATTTCTAGATTTCTGCTGTATCGGGTGGTTATCTATTTCAGGCCACTAGCTCTTAGAATTCCTTTTTTGATAACTATAACTTGAGAAATTTATTAATTATTTAATGCTCCCAGTTAGATTTTTTTTTTAAAGTTCATAAAAATGAATTTTCCTAAGTTCTCATTAGTGAACTGAAGCATTAATAATGTGAGCTAATACATTGCAGAAGAAATAATTATGCACTTTATCACAAAGTTCCAGTAGGCTTGTGTGCTCTGTTCCATTATTTTGTGCCAGAATAAAGTTTTTGTTCAAGCCTGAGTAGGAAGTAATATTATCAGCTTTTAATTTGGTCATGGAATGTAGTCTACGTAGATGTGTGCAGGGAAAAGCTTCCTTAATTTGATCTTGGAAAGTAACACTTATTTTGTTTGGCAGACAAGATCATAGATGAAGGACATCTAACCAAAGTGGAAGAAACAAAGCTTTTGAAAGGTTAGACTTCTGGATTATTTAACTGTTTTTGAAGCATGTTTTTTATGTCACTTCAGTGCATGTTCTGTCTTAAACTAGCAGTTTGAATTTTGTTGAATACTCACTTAAGAAAAAAAAAAATCAATAAAGGGCAGGTATTCTGTTCACTGAACTCTGCTCCAAATACTGTTGTAGGGTAAAAAGATTTAAAGGAAACGATTTTTGAAGATTGAGTGCATGAAATCCTGTTTTTGACTGAGTTCTTACCTGAATGTGCATTTAAAAGAAATTAAAATATAGTAGTTTTTGTAAGTAGATTTAATCTTTAGTGCCTGCATAAACTTCAAACAGGTTTTATTTTTTCCTAACTTATACTCTTACAACTTTAAAATAGTTATTAACCTCCTAAGGGTGCCTTTTCCAAGTAAAATATAAATGTGCATCTCTAACTTTTTTCTCTTCTGTATAAAACAAGTGAAATATAAGGAGCTAATTAGAAAAGATTTATCTGACTGTTAACCAACAGTCATCCTTATCTTGCAGTGCCAAAATCAGGAGTGCTACAAAGTGTGTAGATCGATATTTCCTATCTGTCTAATAATGGGAGATTGTCTGGACTTGTAGGCTGACTCCACTTCTGTAGCTTTTTATTAATGTCTAGACATACTAACTCATTTCCTTACCCTCTGTCCTTCTGCAAAGTGTTATTGTATCGAATAAATGTTGGCTTGTTAAAAGTTCTGGTACTTTAAAGACTTTTAAAGTTATTTTCTCTTACCTTAATGTATGAAATTGCACCTTTAATGTGTTTCTGTATGTAAGTAAGCTATAGACAACATGCCATATTTGGAAGAAGAATGCATACAATAAATGTAATGTAACACTTGCATGCCAGTTATCTTGCAAAGCAGTGGGCTATTTTTAGTGTTTGTTAATACATTCTAACTCATCACGTAAGTATGATGTCAACACATTTTAATATACTTCATCATTTTGGCTATATTTATTCAGCTCAGTTTTATTATGGGAAATAGGGACAACTGCTGTGGAATAATATAGTACAGGAAGGAGTTTTGTGCTTATGACTCTGGTTCCAGAATAGGAAGCAGGTTTCTAAACCATTTCTCTTTTTGACTCCTGCTGTTTCAGATGTAGAAACCGATGCATCTTTCCTCTGGTGCCTCATCTTGTCCCTTGTTTCAGGGGGAGGAGGGTAGGAGGGAGGAAGAAGAGGCTGATGTACCCAAGGGTGGGTGGGAGGGCAGTATGGGAGGGGGGTGGGGGAAGAGAGAATTAATTCAGTGGTTGGGACTTGCCCTGTTCCTGCCGTTTCGCACAGAGCAAGAAAGCTGTGCTTCCCTGTGACCAGATCTGGTGAAGGGAGCTGGATACAGATACCGCTCAGCTTAGTGCTTCTGGAGCGGGCACCAATAGAAACGACATGGGTGAGGCTTTTAGGATATACTTTTCTTAATACTTTAAAAAGAACTTATTACTTGGTTGAGTAATCATTACTGTTTTAATGGCAGTCTTGTGAGCTTGAGCTTGATTCCATATGATACATGTAAAATGCTTTGTTCTGTAATATCTTCAGATACTAGTTTAAAACCTTATTCCTAAAAAATAGTAAAGTACCCTTTTTGTTTTAACAAAGAACGACCCCCAAATTTCAAGTTTTTAATGACTCCAGTCACTATGAGCTTTGAAGCCTGCTGAAGTCATATGAGATATGTTTGGGATAGCTGCCAGGTTTGAACCCCTAATATGCTTCAAGCACACGGGTGTTTTCCCCTTTTCCCTCTACAATGATTTCAGTTACATTAAGATAGGAAAATTCTGGCTCCTGATCAGCTTCTTTGTTTGTACTTGCCGCCTTCTGTTTAATGTACAAGTGGATGTTATTCTGGCACAGAAAAATAGAAAACTTTTCATGTTAGCTGAAGAAAACGTTTTTCTTTTCTATTAACCTATCTGTCTTTTGTCACTTGCTAATTTCCCAGTGTAAGTGCACAGTGCCCGTTTTGTGGGTGTTTAGTTCTGCTTGTTCTCTTTTTATTTGAAAAAACAGCACACCCAAGCTTTCTTGTTACTCCTTTGTTTTTTACATATTTTCATATATTAACCTTATTGGCATAATATGATTTATTTATTACTCTGCATCTTTCTTCCTATATCCTGGTTCCTTTTTGTTGCATCTGCAGTACCTGTATGTGAAGAAATTATTTGTGTTCACTGTGCTTTGCTGCAAGTGTGGTAGAAGTAAAGTCAGTATACTGGGAATGTTGTAATGATGGTTTTTTGTATATATATCTCTCTAACTGGAACTTGAGAGACAGAGGAAACCTCTATTAGTCTGTGGGTGGGCAGTGATGCTGTCAAACTAATGCTCTGCATCGTCAACCAAGAAAGACTTTACATATAACCTCACCTGCTTGTTGGTGACATGGTTCCTTGGTGAAAAACTTACTGGATTTGCCCACACCAGAGATTGTGGGCTTTTGTTTAATGGACTCATCAGAACTAAACTGAAGTGGTTATTTAAAAAAAACTTAAATAATTACAGCATCATAAAGTATTTAGACTCTGAGTCAAGGATACTTTTCTGTGGGAAAAGGATACACTAATATAATTTACTTCCTTTGTCTTTTAATGGTCTCTAATCTAGAACTGGTTAAAAAAAACCCCACAACTGTGGTTTTACTAAGCAGCCTGTAATAATGTGGTGGTATAAATATTTTGTGAAGGTATTTTTTGCTGGAAAGGACATAGGCTGCCTTCTTTTAATACAGTTTTAACTGAAGATTCTTTATAGAAATTAGTGTATTAATTTATATTGCTGTGATTCTTTACTGGTTCATACCATGCTTTTTTTTTTAACACTACAGTATATACAGGACTTGTTGCTATTATTTTATTTGTCTAAAATACCGAAGCACAATTTTATTCTTAACAGCAGTTTCTTTCTTACTCATTACAGTGTCTGCATTGTTCTAGTTTTCTTTTCTTATTTGTTCCCTGATTGAATCAGCTTTTGCACAGAGTTCCAACTGGCAAGAATACAGCTTTAACAAAAGTTCAAGCTGTGCATGAGGCTGTTGCATCCCCTACTAGATCGTAGGATAGATTAGTGATGCTGAATCCATTTTAGCCCAGACTGACAAAGAATAAGCAGCCATCAGGTTTTTAAGTGTTCTTCAACTGTGTTGTTTTATTATCTGACATTTCACAGTAGTTAAAGGGTTGTTTAGAAGAAATTATGATTAAGAGATTGAACAAGGCATTTACTGATTGTAGTTGATTTTCCTTGTCTCTTACAGAGAATCAAGCAAGAGTCAAGGAATCTGATTTGTCAGACACCCTTAGTCCAAGCAAGGAAAAAAGCAGTGACGACACTACAGGTAAGTATTTAACTGAACTTTCTGTAACATCTAATTAGTTTGAATTAAATCACTTAATCACAAACATTTTCTAAAAGAGCTGAGAAGGTGTGTATTATGCAGAGCCAGATGCAAAATAGACATACTAAGCTTGTAACTTAGTAATTAACTGTTGTAAAGGTAGAAAATTGTAAAAGTTTCTCTTCACTTAAAGAATGCATATATGGGAGCTGTCTGCAGTCTACCTGCTCACTGAAAGATGTGTGGTCTGGTTTTTTTAGATGCCCAAATGGATGACCAAGATCTAAATGAACCTATTGCTAAAGTAGCTCTTCTAAAAGGTAAACAAATTAATTTTTTAAATGTAGATGCATAATTTGTGTGTGTGTATATATATATTTGTCTACTTGTTTTTTATCAAATGTATATCAAAGCAGGGTGCTGAAATTCAAATGTTTTAATCATGGTAGATTTGCATTTAAGTATCAATAATGATTCTTTTGGGTTAACTCTTCTATGTGTTAATTTAGAAATAATTTGTGCTTAAAGTTAGTTTCTGCGCTCATCAACACTATTCTAGGAATTTACATCCTGTAACTTTAAATAGAGTTGAGAGGCAGTTTCAGAATACACTTAAGTTAGGGCTAATGGCTCTGGGGAGGGAGGATTCTTCCATCACTGACAGGTTTTAAGCATTGCCAAATTTGTACTTGTATCATTTGCATCAGTTATCAGAAATGCTTTTATTACTTTGCACCTGATTGGTTAAAAAGAAAATAAAAAATATTTTTTTGGTTAGAACACTCAAGATTTGAATTTCCTGTTGTAACTGTATTTAGAATGATTAGCCTTAGTTTTGAGCTTCATACCTATAAATTATTATTTTATTGCTCTCTGCACTGAAAGCGTGTACTTAAAACTTGATTAGCAAGCAAATGTTAACATATTTGTGAGCTGAAAAATGTTGTGGGATATTAATTAGTTAGGATTTAGCATACTGAAAGTTACTTTTAGGCTTTATGTGCAATTAGAATTTGATAAGATCTGTAAAATGATGCTTATGTTGGGATCACAAGTAAAAAGAATGTCACAGTTTTTTGTTGCTCAGAAAGACAAGAAACCACAGTGAAATTTAGGAGGTGTGTAAAAGAGCTTTTTTTCTCTGTGGTTATTTATGTTTCTCTAATTTTATGACAGAAAGACTTCAGAAAATTGTGTGTCTTACATGTTTCCAAACAGTGAAACTAGAAATAATTTTGATGTTTTCCAGTGGATATCAGTTCAGCAAAGAACTTTAAAAAGGAGCGTTGAGATACTGAGCACGTTCTGTTTGGATTTTGCTCTGATGTCTGCAATTAACAACAAGAATATTCAGTGACACCTTGTGTTAGAAACTAAAATCTGGTAATGCTGTTTGTAGTGATTATGATAGTCTTTTTTTTTTTTTGTATTAAATTTGGATTTGGTAGCAAGTTTTATTTGAAAAAAAAATTCAGTTGAAAAGCAAGGTGTTGATTAAGTATCAGAACTTTCAGTGCAGAATGGGATACACATTATGGAGTTTGCTTCCTGTGAACATTGTCACTTGCACAGAATTTACAGCCAGAACAATCCTTTGGATGTAAACAGTACAGCAGAGAAACTGAATTCAGAGAGCTCATGTCAAAATTATTTTGATTCTAATTCTTACAGTTTTAAGGTAGTCAATTGAAGACTACTCCTAATTGGCTGGTTTTAGTTAACTTCTGCAGATGTATTAAAAGGCTGAAACCTACCAATTCCTGTATTTTCCTTATGTGCAAGTGAAGTCTAAGTTCTGTCAGAAAGATTAATTTACCAGCCCAAGGCTGCTGTAAGAGTGCTGCTTCTGGGATTAGAAGAGCCTCATGTCATAGCAAGGGCCTGGTGGAGTTACACTCTGTGTCCAGGGTATATTAAACTGCCAGGGAGGGTAAACTGAAATCTTAAAGGACTTAAATCAGGTTTTCTGTAGTAATGTGGGAGCAGTCTTTTGCCAAAAGATATGCTCATCTATCTTTACCCCGTTGAAGATTTAAACCATAACCATTATTGAACTTTTAAGTTAATAAGTAGAAAAATATCTATTTGCATAGGCCGTTTTGCTATTGAATTACATTTTGTAATTAACTAAAATAATTGGAATTACTCTCTTTCTCTTGAGGCTATTTATGGGCATTCCTATTTTGCTCTTATGAAACCATTAAAAAAATATCTGCGCAATGAATCATTTGCCTTCATGCTATTTATGAAGAGCCTGTAAACCCACAGTTTTGTTTGAGGTTTTGTCAGAGCTACTTCATGTGCCTGACTTTGCCCTAAAAAGGATCTTGTTTGCCACAGAAAGACTTTCAAGTGGATTTGTTATGCAATCATATAATTAAGGAAGAGTGAGAACGTTTGTGATCTGGCAGCTGTTTGGAATGCGGAAATGGCTGCTGGAAAAGGCAGTGTTCCTTTTTGTTGAACTGTTGGAATTTAGAAAACAAATTAAAGGAACAAGAAAAAGATGAGATGTTTAATTGCTGTAGTTTCCTCCAAGTGTATTCAGGATTTGAGTGCATTCAGGATTTGTTTCAAGTTTGTACAAGTTGGAATCTTTTGAAAAAAGGGGAAGGGGAAAAGCTCCTACAGATTAGTAGATTTTTTTTTTCCCCTCCGCACAAGGTAGACAACTTCAGCCATTAGTAACAGTTCCCTGGATGCTTCTGTTTAGAGAAGCTGTTTGTGACTACTTATTTTACAGTGTTAAAAACAGATAAATGTTAAGCAGATGGAAAGAAGCAGTAAATGTCATGGGAAGGTTAATTATCTTGTTCTTATCAACCTCCGTCTGTTTTCATAGTAACTTGAAGACTGATTTGTAGAATCTCAATAAAAAAATGTTTTGAGTTGAGAGTTTGCTACATAGCGGTAGTTTGCATAAGAAATTTTGAAAATCAGTAATGGTATGCTGATTGAGAAAGTTTGGGAACTGTTGTTTTATATTGCAATAGCAAAATGCTTCATTTTAAATATATGATACAATTTATGCAGACTTTATGAACTGAGGAAAACTCAAAGTTTTGTTTATATGACTTCACCTGAGTACTCTGAAAATAGTTATCTGAATAGTCCAAGGAATACTGCAAAATTGTGAAAGGGAACTCTTGTAAGACCTGGAGAAATACAGCCTGCTCATAAAGCTGCTTCCACCATCCGGAACATACAGACAAGGGATCAGTTCAGACTGCAGTCTACATGTGATTCTACATCATCTCTGTTATCAACACAAAAGTGCAAAGGCAAACATATAAGCAGAGCTTTGTTAATATTTTCATGTTTGTAAATATTAATTTAGTCTGAGCTTTTATTTTCTTTTGGTTTTATTGCAACTTTATGCTATAGATCCTAAAATTGCAGTATGTTCCTTCACACGCCATCATATTCTTTAATGATTTGGAAATTGTCATTTTCCCCAAAGCTGACCCAGAGATTAGACTCCTTTTCTTCGGCCAGATTGAAGGAGAAGAAATTTTCATGTGCTTTGGAAAGTATTTGTACTGATTGTGGTTTAGTTTTGGTTTGGTTTTTTTTTTTCTTTTTTTAAACAATTTTAAATCTACTAGTAGAGTTGATGTCAAGGAAAACCTCAGACTGTGTATCCCAAACAAAGTGGTGTTAATGAAGTAATGAAGAACCTTTGTTGTAATATGGCAAACAATCTGATTATAAATGAAAATTTTCTATGAGCTAGGAGAAATGAATGAGGGTTTGACTTCTTTTGGTACCGTGTTGTAATTAATGATAAAATTCTTTAGAGTTCTCTGGGAAGAGTTAGTCCAATGCTGAATACATCTGGAAATCACTCAAATACTTATTTAATTGTTACCTTTCACATTGGTTTTCAAACCAAGTTTTTGTGATGTGAATTTGCTTCTCAAGGGAACTAATTCTAAGCCTGGTGATACTTAGTAGTTTTATTGTTTATAAATAGAGCAATACAACTTACTAAAGAATTTCTTGAATTTCTTTCAAAACTACTATTAGGACAGAAATGTTGTTTACTTTGAACTAAAAGACATTAAAGAAATTTTCAGTTTGGGTAAGACTGAAAAGCTGGTATTTTCTTGTGCTGGTATTTCTTGGGTTTTGATTTAGAAGCATGTCAGCCATATGGAAATTTCCCTATTGTATTTGAGTAGGAAAGAGTTTTTACCTTGATTGTGCCTTTGCTAAACTGATTATCCTGTCCCATAAGTTGAGTCGCTCATCTCCTTTGAAGCAGTGTATGAATGTGTACTGTTCCCATTGATGGGAAAATACTGTCCACCAGAGAGTTCATTTGGGATGTCTATTGTTGGATTTGGGACACTGCTTCTTTATCAGGCATGATTTCAGCATAATTTGTCAACTTCCTCGTCCATTTCTTCTAAACAGCCTCATTAAGGGGGGCTGAAACTCTAATTGCCCCAAGTCTTTATTCATGACAAGCTACGAACAAAACATACTCAGTAAAGGGAAACTTGGATTTGGGATTCTAATAACAAAGTATTTGGGTGAAAGATGTAGTCCTCTTTGTTCTTTCTGCTCTCATAATTTTGTTCTAAAAAAGTCTAAAAGCACATGTGTGCCCTTGGCTCTTGTCGATTCCACCAATTCATTACTGTGAGAATAGGAAAAAAAGCCTCTTTTCTCAGAGGGATACAGTATGAATACTTCAGCATGATTTGATAAACAATTATTGTAATGAAGAAAACAGCAAAAAAAATTATTTTGTTGGTGACATACAGTCAAATATCAATGTCAAAAGTGTAACAACAGACCTAACTATACCTCGTATTTGGTTTGGTTTTGGTTTGGTTTTATTTTTTTCTTATTAGTAGAAGGTCCAGACATTCAAAGCAATTTACCTTCTGGACTTTTTATTCTAAGCAGTGTGCCTTCATCTTAAATCCATGTAATCTTTAGCAGTAGTCATTTATTAGCCAGCTGGCTGTGTAACACATCTACATTGTTTTTCTCCCTCTCCCATGATGTACAACTGGACTTTTCCCCCTGATTTTCCTCCTTTACCTTTCTCACCTAAGTGGCTTTATATAAAGTTTTAGCCCTCTTCCTATACAGTTTCTGCCCATTGGAAGATGTGTTTCTGCACAGATGATATTTAAGGAAAATTTAGTGAATGGAAGTTTCCTGTATCCAGTTCCTGGCATTGCAGATACCTGCAGGCTGGAGTCTTGTTACTGCATCTAGTTTCTAGTGTGTGCCCATTAGATGACAATGCTATTAGTTACAAATACTTATTTTTCCTCTTTTTAATGCCCCCGAAACTTCAGCTTTAAAAGTGCTTAATTTGCCTGTAACTGCAAGTGATCTCTTGTAAGCCCAATGCATGTTTAATATGTATTTTAGTTAATACAGAACTTGTGGGGAAGAGCAAATGTTTTTATTTAGAGTTTAACATGTATAAATTCTGTTCATGTTAAAGATATACCTAATATTTTAAGACATAGAGAAAAAAAATAGGGGAAAAATTTAGCTTAGTATTCACTAGGCTACTGAATGAAACAAGGAGGGTGGGCTTTCCTCCATTTTCTTACTTTTGTTTTAGAAAATTTCCCTAGATTTTTCCTTTCCTTCTAGTTACAGTCCACAGAGAGCGAGGAGGAAGCCGAGGTGTGCGTGGTACCAAGCCCACTGGCGGTGGCACAGCACTAAAAAGCAGCTCTGGGCATAATGTGTTGGGGCTACCTGGCATTGCCCAGCCCAGCAGAAGGCTTTTGGGGGGGCTGCTGTGCTGCCAGGGTTGGGGCGCACATGCAGCGGGGGGGGGGGGGCTTGGGAGGCAGAGGACAAAGGGGGGATGTTGTGAGGAGAGAGGGTCGGAACAGCTTCCTTTTGAATACACATAAGGATTGTCTTAGGTTTGTTCCTTCACTTCTGTGAATCCAGGGATCCTTGCCTATCTAGACAGTGTTTTTAAAGCCTCTAAATCTTGTTTGTTTTTGTTTTGTACTGCATGTTATATATAATGAATGTTTTAAAGTTTGCATATGTTTTCCTCATTTTAGAAGTATATTAATATTTTTGCTAATATTTACCTAATCGAATTTTTAGTTTACTTTAACTAACTTCAGATGATTTGAATAAAAAGTTGCCAGTCATCACGTGTCAGTGCAAATTAAGCTGTTGTACAAAATTTCTGATTTAAAGAAAATGTTCTTTTATCAGATGAATTGCAGGGTGCACAATCAGAGACTGAGGCTAAGCAAGAAATTCAGCAGCTGCACAAGGAGCTGATTGAAGCCCAAGAGCTAGCTAGAACAAGTAAACAAAAATGCTTTGAACTTCAAGGTGAGACCCAAGATCAACTTGGTTGTGTAGGGTATCCATTAAAATTGTATTTATTAGGTAGTCTTAAAAGGGGGTTCAGTTTTGCTGTCTGTCTGTTAGATAAATTTGTTCCACAACATTCACATATCCTGCACAGAATGGCAGAAGCTTTTGCTTTTTTCCCTAAACTGATTGAACTTTGACTTTTTGGTTCAAGATGAGCCACAACCTTTTCATAGTATTGAATGCATACATGAAAACTTTATATTTCATCCTTATAAAATATATTCATCTACAGATATTGATTAACCTGTATTTCAGTTAGATAATGCACATAATTTAATGGTAGTTCTTTATTTAGATCACCCTATCGGATACGTAGCTATATCGTTATCCTCAGAAAACCATAGCTTGTTTATGACAGGAAATAGTATAGTCCAGTTTAATTGCATATTGTTCAGTGTTCTTTATGGGGAATATTTACAACTTTTTTTTTTCCTTTTCCCACACCAGTTTGCATTTAGCACAACATGGAGTTTTTGGATCAGGCAACAGATTATATTAATTTCAAATTAACTGTAATACTACCACAATAATGGAATGATGCCTTCATATTAACTTTTAATTAAACTACTTATGCAGTTACTAGCTTTGATAATTTACTGAAATAATAATCTTTAATCTTCAGTTAAGCAGTAGTTGTAACTGAAATGAATTACACAGCTGAAAATTCTTCTTACTAACAAAAACTTTTGGGTACATTTTCACTTCCATTTATAGCACTATTGGAAGAAGAGAGAAAAGCGTATCGGGTGCAAGTTGAAGAATCTAACAAGCAAATAAATGTTCTGCAAGGTAGGAGTTTTATTTTTTTTCACCCCACTCTTTTAGGAAAAGTATATGGCTTTGACTATTTCTGTGGCATTGTAAGAGCTAGTAAGGAGGATCTATTCCTCCTCTTCTCTCTCTATGGTAGTTCAAAATATTATAATGTTTGTTGTATGTTTGCTGCTTCCCAGACTTTTAGGGTGTGATGCATCTCACAACTTGGGAAAAGTTGTAAAGGTGTCAGGATTCTCTCTTGGCTGCCTCTACGAACTGTAGTGGAGAAAAAAAGTCCTTCGTGCAGTAACATTTCTTAAAGTATTTTAATAGTATCAATGTTTTAGGCCAGCCAGTGCTGCACGGCTTTGTTTGTCATAGAGAAGGTGCACAGAAACAACTGGGATCCTGTCTTCACATGTGAAGCTCTTTAGATGAGCAGATAGGTAGAGCAAGGAAATTCAAATAACTTGTCATTACTTTAAAAAAAAAAAAGAAAAAGTGATGCATTCAGTTTAGATGAGGTAATGTCTTACATAAGAGATGTAATGGAAGCTTTCTTTCTAATTGCCCTGAATTCTGAAGCAGTGGAATGCTTCAGAAACCATTCCAGTATTCTTGGTAGTAATTTTTTTGTATAAGTTATGACTCCACTAAACTTCAGAAACTCTTGTATGCATTTTGGATTGTTGTTCATCAACAATGCAGACAGAAGGAAAAAAGCAATTTCTTTGAAATACTGGAAGCAGGAATTTAGCTTGGCTTCATAAAGAAACTAATACCGGGAACATACAGTTCGAGAGAAGTCACTCCTTTGCTCATTAATGGGTTATGCTCATGGCTGAGTTAGCAAGTCATAATTTGTGGTGGTTTAGAAATACGTGGTTTCCCAGCATATGGGGTTGGTAAATTCAAGGATTGTAATCTAAGAATACATGAAAGGGCAATTGTTCATGTATAATGTGTTGTATTACTGTCAGATTATTCTCATCTACTACTTTGTTTGCAGTTCTGTTAGTGTAAGCCCCTAGAAACAATTTCCAAACAAATGAGATGGTAGTAAGCCTCATGTTGCTCACACGTATTTAAAAATCCATCATGCTGCAAATGTCTTTGTTGTGGAACAGAAGGGATTTCATCTTACACAGAAGTGTTGTGAAATCTAACTTACTGCTGTCTATAAAAGCTCTAATGTCTTATAGTATGTAATAACTATCGTGTCTTTTTCCCATACTGTCTTTTCCCTCCAGAGTGTGGAATTGTAGTTGCATTTTTCTTCTTTACTGTGCATCAACTAACAGCGAAATTTCTAAGATGGCGCCTATATAGGAATTGTACCTATATTACTGTGTATGCAGCTACTGAAAAAGATCAAGTGCAGTTGTCAGGAGAGCACAAGTCTCTCTTGAGTAGTTCTTCTGCTATGTCAGTTTATGGCACGACTCCCTCGCATTCTCTGTGTCATCCTCATTGAGGATTGAGAGAACAAAAATAAATACAAGACATCTATAAAGGTTACTCAGCCTGGTTGTCTTCCCCGTGCTTTCTACTGTCCCTTTTTGTCCTTTGCTTCTGAAGCATGGGACTTCAAACGTGTCATTCTGACCACCTACAGTATCTTATATTAGGTTTTCAAGTGATGTTAAGAACTTCGTGCTTTTCTTCTCAGAGCAATTAATCAGAAATTTAGTAATTGCTTTTTCCCATGTTAAAAAATGAGTGAAATACATGTAAACTTTGATACATGTTCTTTAAAAATTTAAACAAAAAACCCAAGCAAATTAAGCACTTTGCTTCCATTAGTTAGGGTTTTAACTATAATTTTGTTCTTCTTTCTTTTATGCTTCCGTTTCCTCTGTACTATATGGGGGTTTGTTCAGCTGTTTGCACTGGATTCTGTTCACATACTTGTTTATGAAAAATAGTGTGCTCAGAGAAGAAATGTGTTTAGTAATGAAACAGTTTTGAATGGGGGGAATAACTTACAAGGTTTGCTTCATACAGCAATGTAAATTAACCTACTGTGTATGTGACTGCTGCACGTTTACGGTAAACTGTAAATGCTGAAGGATGACTTGCAGTTCAGTATATTCAGTGCAGCTGTCCCTCTCAATTCAAAATTAATCTTGCACTCTGGAAAATGCTTTTTTGCAAAGAAGTAGTAAATTTTATTTCCTTTACTACATGTTGAGACTGCAGTAGAAGTTAGACTCTGTGCCCAAATATTTATAGGCATCACGAGCTAACTGCTGAAGAGGCAAATGTTTCCAATGTAGGTTTTCCAACTTTGTGGCTTGTCACAGAAGCTTTCTTGCTTTTCATCTTGTCTCTGAAGCCCACAGCGGCCTTTTTCTGTAATACTTGTTTTGCTTACAGTGAAGCTGGATCTAAATCTTGGTTTCAGATTTTGGAGAGTTGCTTTAGTATCAAATACATAACACAACCCTGTCTAAGAAAGTTTTGTAAGTCTTACTTACTTCAACTCTTTGTAATACATGAGCCCACATGCATGTCTCTTGAAGGGTACAGCATTTGGTAAAATTAATATAGTTTTCAATTGCATTAGGATTCTTTAGTCCTATTAAATACCAGATGAGAAAGGGAGTTATGTTTTTTAAATATCCTGCAAATGCAGTTTTAAGAAATACTAACATTACTGTACGCTTTCCAGCTCAGTTGCGAAGATTACAAGAAGATATTGAGAATCTTCGGGAGGAAAAGGAGAATGAAATTTCAAGCACTCGGAATGAACTAGTCAGTGCTCAAAATGAGATTCTGTCACTTCAACAAGTAGCAGAAAAGACAGCATCAGAACGAGATACAGATATTTCTGCATTGCAACATGAGCTGCAGACAGTGCGAGCGGAACTCGAACGGTGGCGGAAAGATGCCTCAGATTATGAAAAAGAAATTGTCAGCCTGCAAGCCAGTTTTCAGCTGAGGTGTCAGCAGTGTGAGGATCAGCAGAAGGAAGAGGCTACTCGCTTAAAAGGTGCTTGATTAAAAAGATGTCACAGACCAGCGCTAATAGTAGTGTCCTATTATTCAAATCACCATTTGTCTGTCTGTCTCTCTGCAGACATTTATTCTGTGTGTGTGTATATATATGTATACACACACGTGTGCATTCATATATGTGTATCAAAGCTTGTAGTGTTAAAAAAGCTGTTCCATATGCATCCTTAAATAGTAATTGTCCAGTATGCCTGAATTACTTTAGGTACCTTTGATATTAAAAGTAGATAGGTACCTTTGATATTAAAAGTAGACCAGGTATATTTCCACTTAGAAAAGATTAATTCCACTTAGAATTTCCAAAAGGATTTGTGCAACTTCTGTATAACTTAAACCAGTAAATGGGTGTATACAGACAGATAACTGTATTTTGTGGCTTAAAAAAACCAGTTGATACTATCTCATTTTTAACATAAAAATGTTAAAATAAATTAAAGCTTTATTCTGAACATATGATGTAGAGATACTTCAACTCTGGGAAATAATTTTCTTCAAACACTCTTTTCTGTCACTGATTTTCAAATTCTAGAATAGACCCATAAACAGACTATTTTCTGCTCCATTGTGCCTTAGAAAAAGCTTGTATTTAAAAAAAAATCATTAGCTTGTTTAATGGCTCACAAACCTCATAATAGTAGAAGATGTGGTAATGTTTTATAGGTGCTTGTTAGAGAATTCTTGTGACATGATTATGATCAAATGTATTAATGATTTATGACTGATGCTAGCTTTTCCTCCATTTATTAGCTAGTGATACTTGAAGCAGTCATGAAATAATTTCACTCAATTCAATTAAATTTTATTCATTGCAGGTGAACTTGAAAAGTTGAAGGCAGAGTGGAGTGCTCTGGAAGCTGAATGTGTTGCCCTAAGGAAGGAGAATACTTCTCTTACATCTGAACTTCAACGACAAGAGAAGGAGCTTTCCAGGTAAGGATTTGCATAATGGGGATATACAAGAACTATCTCTTTTTTTCTTTCTGTCTTGCACAGGCATGAGTTAACACTACTTGGTTGTTGAACGGAAGTTTTTAGTGGCTTAATTTAGAGTTTTCTATGATTGTTACACCATTGTATTAAACACTTGAAGAATATACCAGCTATTAGCTTATAGAGCTGGAGGAAGCAAAGAAGCATGTGTATAAATAAGTAAAATACTACTAACAACCTTGGACAGTCTTCTTATTGCAAATCTGTTTCAAAATACTCTGGAGTGTATAATATATAGTGAGTAATAAAAAAGGGAATAAATGAAAAATTAGGAATTTTAAATTATTTCAATTTTATCTTATAATTAATTGAACACACAAAGCTGTGCATATATATTTAAAACCAAGACTACAGCCAGCCTTCTGCGTCCATACTTTCTATAGGGAGGCAACAGTGAACTGTACTTCTACAATTGCTCTGTTATTTCCATATTAAATGAAAATAGTGTCTGAAGCTTTGGAGAATGGAAAGTGCTTTAAAAAAATGTCTTGTTTCTTTGTATTTAAAACACATGAGGATTCAATTGGATTTTGTTTTTCAGCTCTCAGAAGCAGAGTTTAGCACTAACCAGCGATATAAGTGTTCTTGAAATGTCTCGAAAGGAACTTGAAAATCAGATGGGATCTTTGAGAGAAAAGCATCAACGGGATGCAGCTACTCTGAAAAGCCAACTCAGTGAAGCTGAGACTCAAGCAAAAGATGTTCAGAAAGAGGTAACATGAAACTTTATTTCTGTTTTGAGAGAGAATATAATGCCCAATGACTTAAAATTTTAAGCTAAAAGAAAAAGTAGGATTTCTAGAATCCTACTATTGCAAGTTTGTTGCAAGTACTTTTATGGCAGCTATTTATAGATAAACTGGACACTAAATCAAAAAAGAAAGATTTCAGATAAAATGATTTGTATGTGTTTTGGGAACTTCCTAAAGTTTACTTTCATACATTACCATAGTGAATTTAATTTTAAGCTGTTCAGACAGGTAAATCCTTATTCAGAGTCTTCCTGAGCATCATGGTATAGAGTTTCATTAGCTTTTATAAGTCAAAATTAGTTCTTTTTAGTCAGTATGATCTTCCTAGTTAGCTTTTAGCTCTTATTTGACAACGGGGCTGCACGTTCTTTACAAAGGTTTTCTTTCATCAGCAAGTAGAGAAGGAACACTAGCATTTGAGCATATATTTCATCTGCCTGCCCTTTAAAGATAATGTCTGCAAGAAGGCCATAATAGTCAACCATCACTTGCTTTCTCTTATGAGCATTTTGGGTGAAATTTTCTCCAGTTGTCGCTGTTTTAGTTCCTTTTACAGTCCTTTGCCTTGCTTTGTCATTAATTCATCCATCTTATGTTCCTTACCTCTTTCAGAACTTGAAAAACCCACTCTTGTTAGGCTGTGTTGTTATAATTAAATACATTCATTAAGATGCCTCATCTTTTAAATTTGTGGTAAATGATAGTACTGAAAGTCATTGGTTCTGTCCTTATTAATTTCTGTCATGAGGACTACTATGAAGCTTATGATCTACAGAAAAAAATTGAATGTGAGTTTAAAAAGGAGAAACTGCCTGCACAGTGTAGGGGCGCACTAATGCAGTATTGTTTGTATGTGACCCCCTGAGGATTATGGCATGATAGTAATAAGCTGTAATATTTTTTTTAAATGCTTTTCTTACCCTTATGTTTGAGTGCTGTGTGGGAAGAGGGTTTGATTTAATTCATACAGAATGTTGATTTTTGCACCTTTTTGATTGGTGTAGATATTTAAGCCAGAGCCTAGATATAAGACCACTATTTAAACATAAGATGCTCCCTGTTCCCCTATTTTTTGTTTCATCTTCATAGTTTTTACAGTTCTTTCCAAGATGATAACGAGTAATTGTCTGGTAGGAGAGATGAATTAAAGCCTTGCACTTCATACTTCCTTGTTTTTAGTGATCTCAGCCATTCAAAGGCAGGGACAAAATCTTAATTTAGAAAAAAAGAAAATCTAAAGTAAGATTTTTCTACCCTGCTTTTATGAAAAGAGAGTGTGCTGATCCGAGGCGAGTTGCTCTAGGCAGATGACAGGGAAGGAAGCTGCATGCTAAGCAAATGTCTGCAGACTGTTTTCTCTTTGTCTTTTAGTATGAAAGAACACAGACTCTGCTCTCGGAGCTGAAGGCGAAGTATGAGGTGGCTGAACAAGAAAATCAGTCACTCACAGAAGAACTCAAACAATGTAAAGAAAACCTGAAGCTGCTACAAGAAAAAGGAAACAACGTAAGTCTGTACAGAATATTTGGGGAATTGGAGTTATGACACTGGCAATTCTGTTGATAGAGGGAATAAGTAAGAGTCAAATAGAAAAAGACAGACTTTTTTTTAAAAAAAAGGGTAGTTTACCATATTATGTGCAAAATTCCATTCTGGTACTACCTGTACATATTTACAGGTCATTACAGTGTTACAATTATGCAAGTTAAATTCCTACCTGTGTGACAGTTTTAACTATAGCCTTAGATATCTACTCTCTTGAAAACATCTGGCTTAAATAGTAGTTATAGTGAACCAGAACCAAGGAAAACTTTTTAATTACAGAGAATGGGTAAAAGCTGAGAAACCCGGATCTGAATGAATTAAGCAACCTTTTTCAAGATACTTTTATTAGTGTTTATTACAACACTAAGATGTTCCCTTCTTACTTTTGCTCATGTTTCTTAACAGTGGTTATTCCTGATCTGCTCATGCTTTAAACAGTGCAGTTGAACTGTACTTCCTATTCACTAATGAAAATATCTTTTCTGTTGCAATTAGTTTGAGAGGTTGTATCATTAGAATTGAGTTTACAGCTAGGGACAACATTTTATATTGAGATTTCTGAAATTCTCCAAATGAGTGCGTGGCTGACACGTTATAAAGTGGTCATGGCCTTACTTCAGACACTTTACTACACTGGGATAGCTGGTTTAGTGTCTTCCTGGACCACCTCTATGGTCAGTGCAGGATGAACAACTCCTGTAGTGGACAGTACAAACCAGGAGGATAATGGATGCTCTGTAACAGCCTTTCAGAAAACTGTTTCTCTGGCTATGGAGCAAGTTTTACAGTAACATCCTCAAAAATCAGCTGGCTTCTAGATACCCAAAGCTCATGTGAATACTCTTGACATAGTCGATTACTGGACGTAAACATCTAACATAGTAGAGCTGTCAAAGATGTAAAGAATTCAAAGCCCTTTTCACTTCTTTCAGCCATATTTTCAGGAATACGATGCTAAAATTCTTATGGAATCTGCTTCCTGCTTAGATTTCTTCTGCAATGCTTAGCTAATGTTGAGTTACTAAAGCAGACTGAAAACAAACAAACGAAAAAACTCCTGTTCTAGTAGAACAGATCACACTGAAGAAATAACTGTAAATATGAGATTTTCTGCTCTGTTAAAAACATTAACCTCAGGATTAAATGATCAGTGGAAAAAGGGGGATAGTAGAGGGAAGAAATACTGTGAAGGGAATTGGAGCACCTGATGAAAGTGGAAAAACTTGCAAGGTAAGGGAAATCTTAGGAAGAATTTGAGGTGAGTATTGATATAAAATCAGGAACCACAGCAGCTGCCCAAATCTGCTTCCAGAGGAAGATTTAGTTATGGCAGTTGAGACCTGGAGATCAGAGTATGGTGAAGAGCATCCAACTATATAAGGACTTATGCTGCGGGACAAACTTGCTGTTCAAGCAAGTGTTACTCACAATAAGTAATGCAAAACATATCTATCTTATGGACTATGTGAAGCATCATGGATACTGGGCTGAGCTCCAAGGTCAAATTTTTCAAGTACCATTGTCCCCTTATGCTTGAATCATTATCTGCTACTTCATTTCCAAGGACAATGTGCCACAGGAGGTGACTTCCCGCTGTGGGGGCTTGTTCCTTTTTGCAGCCCATAAGTATCTGAATTCACATATCTTCATATTCTAATATAAGATGCACATTTTTGATGAAGCATCTACTTAAATGCTCCTCGACAATAAGGAAATAAGTTCATGAAGGGGGAAATGTAATTGTTGGGAGGCAATTTCATTTAATGTGGTGGATATTTATCGTCTGTTTCATTTGCCAAGATATCACAGCCATGAATGCATTTAACTTCCAAAATAAAAAAAAAAAAGAAATAAGAAATAAAAATTTCCATAGAATTGTTCAGTGAACTATCACTTGATAGAGAAGGCAAGGCCTCTGTACTCCATGTGGGATATCATTTAAATATTTAGGTTTTATACTTACGTTTTACTTTAAAAAAAAAAAAAAAGGTGTTGTGTTTTGAAATGCTTAGCAGTGTGGTGTTCTACTTGTGCTTGCATGCTTATAGTCACTGATTATTTCCTGATGTGCTTTATATGACAGATTCATTTATATGAATGCTTTGAGAACATTATCTGCTCTGGTTGACTTAAACTTCTGGCACTTTTTTTGAACACTGCTGTGATTATTTCTACCAACATGCTCTCTGTGGGAAGGTGGCACTCTTGATTTGTGGCACCAATGACACAAAAATAATCCTGCATGAAAATTACTGTAATAGTTGCACATAATTTGTCTATTAAATATTTGCCTTGATTAAAACAAATTTTAATCAAATGGCAGAGACTAGAATACTTTAAGATTCCTGTTTTGAACCGTATTGGAGGTTCTGTGATTGACTTGTACAAATTCATAACAGGATGAGATTTTATTTATGAATCACAATGTTTTACAAAGTCTTCAAACATGAATTTATTTATTTATTTGACTGAACTAAATCAAGGTCACTTCAGCACAAAAAAAAAAGTTTAAGAAAATATTTAGCATGGTTTGGACTTAACCTCTGTGTGTCTGAGTGTGTGCACGAATATATAGGCTGGGATACAGAGAAAGCAGATGTCTTCCAGGATAGAAGCTGTCCATCCAGAATGTGAAGTAAATTACTTTACAGTTAATTGAATGTAGCTGAGAAAATGTGTAGACGGTTCTAACGAGGCCATAAGCTAAATGAACCCTGCAATCCTGCCAGCTGGTAGTTTGGCCCAAATGCAGCATTTGATCAATTTTCAGAATTGCATGTAGTCACAAGGCTGATGTCCTGCCAGAGATGCTGATCTTCTTGGTGTCTCTAATAGAAATGTACTTCCCTGCTGTCAACTAACGTAGTGTTGATGTACAGTCATGTTACAGTCTCACGGAAATGTCTGAACTACAGGGTTTGCCTATGGAGACATAGTTGTAATTGATTCACTAATGGAAGAAAAAGATTGTTTTTCGTGGAGGCTGGTGATGGAAAATGGGAAGGGCTAACTTGCAAGGAATGAAGAAGTAACTGAAAAATTCAGTATCTGGTGTGAGTCTTTCTGCATTAAGAAATCCAGATGGGATTTCCTGTCATGTAAAAAAATAAAAAACTAAAACCAACTATAAATAAGATACAAGCAAATCAGTTTACGATTTGTATTGTTTTTAAGTGCTAAATTCCAAGTTGTTGCAAGAGGTTTCTTAGAACATTTTCTGCTTACTTCCCTTTATTTTTAAACATCCCTGTTCATTTGAGTAGAATGGTGTACTAACTTTGTATACCAGATTAGATCATGCTGTATTGTGTTAGATGTCTTTAATACATTTCAATTAAAACAAAACTTACTGACTTATTTCCCCCTCTCTAAATCATCTTTACCTGATTGATTTATAGCACAAAGTGATTTTTAATATCCCTTCCCTTCTTTAGCCTTCCATATTACAACCCGTCCCAGCCGTATTCATCGGCCTAATCCTGGCTTTCCTGTATTGGTGTTACGGCCCATTGTGGTAGCGAAAGGTACAAGCACTACTGTTCAGTCAATGTATGTTTGTCCCTCTCACCTGTTTGTGCCATTTCTGTATAAAATAGTGCATGGTGAAATGCTCACAGGTATTTTTTTTTTTTACCTTAAGCAAACCCTTCATTTGATATGCCATTCTTGTTGATACTGATGAGCTGAGCGATCAACTAATCATTTAACATCTGTGTGATTTCTTTAATTCTAACAATGAATTTCGTTCTAACTGGTTCTGAATGTGCCTCTTCTAACTCAGCTTCCGTTTGTCTTAAGCAAATGGGCTACCTTTTGCACAATGCTGCAATGCTAGGGCCTGTAAGAAAACTTAATTGCTTAATTAACTATGAAAAATGAAGAGTTTGCCTCCTAAAATAATAAAAATCAACAAGCTTTGGTTCCTATTTATAGACTAAGAAATTCCTTTCTGGCTCTAAACACTTTAATTTTCCTTGCTATGAAGAAGATGGAAAAAGAGACAAGATGAGAAATAGGTGGTTGGTTTGTATTCTGAACTCTCAGCTTGCATTTTTTCTAACGTCTCTCAGTGTGTCCTCCTCTTAAAATGCTATTCTTGTCATGAAATGTTGTGACAATCCGTTTGAAATTATGTTGATAGGATCTGCTGCAAACTAACTTCATAGACCTGGATTTCAATATTCGAAAGCTCAAGTAAAGATGTCAGTACTGCATAAACCTGTGTCTAGCGATCACGTAGCACAAGTGATGTTTCAAACATCTTAAGCCCTCACGTGTCTAATAGCAGATTCCTTTGAGGTGCGTACAGTAATGAAGCTGGAATACGGAACTGCCAAAGGTTCTCCTGATGATCCTCAGTCATGAAGAGTCGTGGAGTTCCCTTTGCTAGAGAAACATGGGTTACTGTGATGCTCTAAGTCAGGGCCAGCCTGCAGCAGGGCTTGTGGGTAACGTTTTAGTGATGCCAATCAACAGGTGCTCAGGACTTTCAGGAACCACGGGGTAAACTGGTTAGTATGAATTAGAACAAATATGATATTGATTTTTTTTTTCTCTCCACACAGAGACAATGGCCTTGGATGCCTGTGATGGCAGCTTTGGTTGCTGTAACAGCCGTGGTGCTGTACCCAGGCCTAACCAGAGCTTCTCCATGAGAACTGTTGTTGAATCCATACACCGTCCTCCCTTTAGAAGCTGGCAACATTCATATACTGAGGGAAAACAGATTAATTCTCTTCCTTTTTACCTCTTAATACAGCACAGCTCTGCGTGAGAACAGCAGTAGGGTCATTTGCTTTAAACTGTATAAAATGTATCTGTCTATAAAGAGGGAATAAAATTGTGATTCATCATACTGTGAGCAATATTTTTGCTTACAATTTCATGCAAGTTATAAATTAGTATGTTGGGATTCTGAATGCTATAATGGTGGCCTAAAGTAGGCTTCTTGGTACCAAATTATTTATAATGGCTAGGGTTGTGGACACTTTAGAATCTGATTGCCAGATTTAAAAGGAAAAACACATTTCTGATTTGGACACCCAAGCCAAGTAAACTTGCAGATACTTGGAAAACAGATGCAGTGTGCTCAGTGCCTTTCAGTACAATTTTGTTTTACTTTGGTTTGTTTATAAAAAAAAACAAAACAACAACCTAGTATACTATTTTACTTGCTGTTAGTCACTGAGCTGTTGGGAACAAGACTTAAGAAAACTTCTCTTACCATGCCTTTTGAAGGAAGCGTATTTTTCTTTGATAAGGATTGCTTTATAATGACTTTTGGAAATAAACACAATTCATGTGCAGCCTTAAAGAGACAGAGATACTGATGGTGAAGACCAGCCTAGAGTATTTAGCGTGCGCGTGTGCGAGTGTAAGTGTGTGTGTTCTTGAGTGAACTAAGGGGTTTCTGGGAGCAAGTACTTGGTCATTTGATGGACATAGTGCAGTGATACAACTTACATTAACTTTAGTTTGAATGTAATTTATTGAATTTCATATATTTAAAGAGACGCGTTCTTTAAAAGTATGAATAGTTTCTCACATACCACATGTATCAATTTATTTTTTCAGTCATTTGATACTTTCTGACTTGAGCTGGAGAAGCTCTTTAGATAAGCTTTTGTTGACGTAACTTTGTTAAGAGAACTGCTACAGTACGTCTGTGATTAGCTGAAAAAAATCTAAGATACATAAAATACTACAAAATTGGAATCATACCTGATGATGTCTTGTCAGGTCAAGATGGTTTCAATTTGGTAGTAAAATTTTGTGCATCCTCATCACATGGCTGTAAGTATGATGCAGTGGTCCCCATGACAAAGTTTATTTTTCTTATCTAAGTACTATAACTATTGCTATTTGCTGACTTTTGGTGGGAATCACTGTAGTTAGTGCTGAATTAAACGTAGACTGTAGTTGTCTTGTTCAGCTCAACAGTTCTGTCAAAAAAGTTTATTAAAGACTTAAATAATATGCTAAAGAATGGTAAAGTAAAATGGCTCTGCTAAAGGAAACTTCAAAATAGGGAGGTAATCTCAGCAATTGAATTGGCTTTAAGAATGTTATGGCAATCAACAGATAGTTTAAATAGAAATTTAGCATATAATTTACTTTGTGAGGTTTTAAGGGTCATTGTCCTTTAATTAAAGGTTCTATCTTAAGTTACGTGGGATTTGCTAATGGGAGGATTATTAGTTGGAAGAAATAGTTCACAAGTGACTTGTAGAATGTAAATATTGTCATGTAGTTCATTCATTTCATCCTTTTCAGTTGCAGGAAGCCATCCAACCACAGAACACTCGTATGCCAGTGGTACTTAGTACCTCTTGTATATAGGTTATTGCAAATATTGTTCTGAAATGCTTAACTTCAGAATTACATTTTTTTAAAGTAAATAATTGTTTTAAATCTATTTTGTAAAGATATAAAAATACAATAGAATTTCTGGAGTACAGATTAAACTATTTGCACTAACACACGTGATGTGCATGATTTAATAAAATAACTTTACTCTCCCTATGCATGTTTGAGTTGAATGTCATTTAAAAAAAGAAGATTCATGCCAAGTTTCTTTTGCGCTAGATATTGCCACAGTTACTAGGCACAATGTCTGCAGCATGTCCAGTAATAGCAAAAGGTTTTTTGTTTGTTTGGTTTTTTTTTACCGTGTATTTCACATTTGCACTGGTTTAAGGTTTTATCTAGCTGATCTCTCTCCTGGCTGTGGCTTTCAGAGAGAAAGTGGGGAGGAGAGTGTGATGAAAGGCTTGGGAGCATTATTGCCATGGTGGGAGGGAAAGAAGTGTTCACAGCTGAGGGTGGCTTGTGCCTGTGGCAGGGTTGTGAGGCTGGAGCAGCAGTGGGCACAGAGAGAGGGACGACAGTGGGAAGCCCTTCTAGAGGAAGGCAGCCTGGTGCTGCCTCCCCTCTTCTTCAGCATCTTGAAGTCCCCATTTGTCCCTCCTACAGCTACTGTTTCTTTTCCAGTAGATTCTGTTCCCTCCTCCCTGCTGGTAGCATGTAGACATGGTGCGAGGAGGTGGAGCGGGGCCTGGTGGAGCGGTGGTCCCTCCTGACTGGTGGCAGGGAAGGTGCTGAGCTCCCTGGGACCAGCCTCGGGTGGGCTGTGTTGCCAGGTGTGCCCCATACTGAGCAATGCTGCCTGGGACTTAAGGGTTTTTTTTCTTGTATTAAAGACAAATATTGTGTTTTCAGAAATCTGTAGAGCATCAGAGAGCTAAGATTGGGGACCCAACGTGGCTGTATTAAAGGAGAAAGATTTCTAATTTAATAATTTTTTTAATGATGTGCATGTGTGCATATTTACATTGCATACACAGGTGCGTAGTACACATTGCATGGGAGTTTGTGCTTACAGGTGTACCTGCACTTCCCTAATACAGTGCCTTTCCCAGGAGCTCTTGACATTTGCATGTTCAAAATGATCAAGGATGAGGTAAAATGCACAGTTCGCTCTTTTGTTGTGAGAATCCCTGGAGAAGCAATGGGTAACTGGGAAGCTGCTGATCTTCAGTGCTTTGATAGTAAAGCAGTGAGTGGAGTTCTTTTGCAAGCACTCTATGCACAAACTTCTCTGGTTTTTGTTGAATTTGTTTATAGTAAATATGTGTGCTCTTTTACATTCATATTTAAGTTCTTCTTAATTGTGAGGCTTGATTAGCTAAGCCTTGGAGTTACTGTAAGAGCAGCTTTTCACAAACATGTAAGTTTATTCGTAAAGTAAGTGCTCTGAGCATGCACTGAAGTTTGAGGTTTTAAAAAGATTCCTCAAACTAGAAAAACTAGTCTGAGAGTTGTTTTATCAGTTGCTAGTTCAATTTGGAAGATTTAATATAATAAAATTCTTCAGTTTTGTCCTGGTGTCCTGACTGAAGCACTTTTTATTTAATTCTGAAAGAATTCTACCTACATGGGTAATACAACAGCAGGCCTTTTATTTTAAAATATAAATATACAATATATAAACAATATAGCGTATTTTTCCTGTTCCTTGTACCTGAATTAAATGTGTTCTTCCAGAGTCCTGATCCTTCCTATAGAATCTCTGGATTTTTTTGGTGCTAAATGGAGAATTGTGAGCGTGCACAATATATTGCAAAATTTTATCATAAAACAGTCTTAGTGAGGGTTAGTATCAAATGACTGACGGCTGAAGCAAAGGTGATCACCTGTGCATGTATTTTTGGGATATATTCTTACATTATTTTTCTTTCTCTAATCAAGTCTTCTGAAACATGTTACTTGTTCAAATTTGCAGTGTGCTTTACATAAGATTTTGAATGTCTCCTGCCTTAATCTGTAGGGTTCTACCACTTGTAAGAATCATTTCTTCAGCTTGCATCTTCTCCATGACAAATCCACTGCCGATTCATTCCACCAGCAGCATCTGAGTGCTCTGAAACACCAGGTCACCACAATGGCTTTTGGGAAGCCACTGTAGTTTGCACTAGCTCTGCAACTGGGGCTGGCTGCTCTCCACCAGGGGCCTTTTTTTCACCCTCTAGCTTTACATCCACCACTAGTATATCATTAGCAACTGTCTCAAGATTTTGAGTCTCCATTAATATAGCAATTGATCATATGCAAGAATTAGAAGCCATATTCTCTTCCTCTCTCTCGTGTGTATACCTTTGGGGTTTGAAGGGTAATTGCTTCCAGCAAACAGATGCATTTAATTCCCCAGATCCAGTCAATTTACTCATCCCAGTCTCTCTTCGCATGTGCTTCTGGACACAAAATTCTTTTCTTTCTCCACTGGTGGGGAATTGGGTTGCAGTATGGGTCTCCCAGTTCTTCCTGGGTCTTTAGTTCATCCCAGCTTGTTCAAATTAATGAGCAATGGTTTGTCCACAGAGCCAGGATCTTCTGCTTGGAGGGAAGACTGCACCTGCTACTGCTTTAAGAACAGTGGGTGCTCCCAGCATTGGACTAGGGGCTCCCAGAAGTAGAAGGCAAATTAGCAATTGAAACAAAGGTGTCAGAGGCTCATGTTTCCAGTTGTTGGTAAAGGTAGAGGAAACTCGGATCTGGTTGCTTTTCTGGATATCGTGGTCATAAAACTTCACAGACAGATTTCAACATCAGAAGCATAATGTGAAGCAGTTAAGTATCTATTTTAGAAAAAAAGAACAACTTCAAAAAAAGAATTGGCCACCTCTGTAGGTAAGTTACTTGAACAGCTACTGCCCTCTCAGAAAAGCCAACAAACCAAACCCCAACCTGCTCACTTTGGCTCCCAACCACTGGATTTCGGTATAGCTCTTGGAGGATGTCCTACTGCTGCAAATATTATCCTTATTCAGGGATTTGACATACCATGATCAAAATACCTTCCAATCGTGCTTTATATAAATGGATTGAATTTATTATATTTTTTTCTTCATCCCTCTAGTTTTTGTTGCCAGCTTTTTAAACTATTTCTAATTTTCTTAATGTTCTTTTTTGAAGAGTAGATGCCAGAACAGAACATGTCCTTACAGTAATGACGTTACCTACATCATATAAATAGATAATAAGCTTTATATCCATCTCTGCTAATCCTACTTGGCTGGCTACCAGAACCATTTTGGGGATTCACTGACTTCTTGCATTTGGATTTTAATCTTGTGAATCAAATCTGTGCATTCCTTGCATCGCCCCAGCCCTGTGGTATCTGACTTTGCAATATTGTTTGTTAAAAACCACTACAGGTAACTGGGCCAGGGCAGCAGTCTGTTCCTGTTACTGGTCAGCACTTCATCAGTGGGTATGTTTTTACCCCTTCGGGTGTTAACAGGGATGACTAACAAAGCTTTTGTAGATTATTGATCACACAGTGTTGGATGGTAGTGAGCCAAACCCAGATCCCTGCAGGACAACAGGGAAAACATTCACAGAGTAATTCCTTCACTTAGTGTTCGCAAAATAAGATGGTTTTTAATCTGGATTATTAGTTTCAGTGATAGTAGTGTAGTGACTGCTTTTATTAAAATGGTAAATGATTTACAGAAGTCTTGGTTTAATAGCACCAATACTTATTCATGCTTTTTAAAATGTACAGAAATTAGATTTTATTTTAAAATGCTTTGACAGGCATAAATTTTTATATGTTCTTGGATCCTGTACTGATTGCTTATCCCATAGATTACTCTGTAGTTTGCTTAGATTTTACAGGGAAGCAAAACCAGTCCTTTTTCCAAGATAATACATTTTACTCTCTTCCCTCGGCCCCATCACATTGTTGCCTGTTACTGCTGCTTCCCTCTATAAGGCAATTCTAAATTATTCTTGTGACTGTGTTTAAATTTTTCAGTTTACTTAATTTGGGTCAGTATTATTCCCAGCACTGGAAATGTAACACTTCTAACGCACTGAGGGGGTGTGTGCATGTGTCTACACTGCTGCTCTGAGATTGCGCTTGCATGTGGTAAGATAGGCCGTAATTACTTGCATTTGGCAGCCATGAGAATGGAGGAGTAATTGTAATTTACTTGACTATGGGAATGGAGATGTTAGAATGGAGATGTAATTCTTTTATTATGTCAGGTGAATATTGAATCTGTAGATGCGCTTCCAAGCGTGTTGTCTCTTCATCATATCTGATGAAGACGAACAAATCAAGAGCTTGGGTTACACTAAAAGTAACTTTTTCTTACCTGATCATATTAATCAGTAACTTGAGAGAAATGGGTAAAGTGATCGATTCATTCTGCTCCGTTGGAATAACATTTATCCAGAAGTTAGTCTGTATTTGTTTCCATACCCTCTGTTAGGAAATTGATTATTTTGTTTTAAAGAAATATCACACACATACTCTGAGTGGGGAAGTACTGCCTTCAGTATGGGATGGATTTACTACTTTAATCTTTGTGCTAGATCATTTATGAAGTTTATATTCTATTTATATTTCTTGTAAGGAGTTCTTGCTCTGGAAAATACTTTTATTGGGTATGTCATCAGTTTTGATGTGACAAAACTACTTGTCTTGGATAATATAGTGGCTCTTATTTAAAAATGTTTCAAATATGCAATATGTCTTTTGGGATGAATAAATGGTAAAAATTATGAGAATAAATCTACAACGCAACCAAAAGCTGATCTGTATGTACATAGTCTTTCATTCAGCCTAACTCCAAATTTCAGCACTCCATAATATCCAAATAACATGACACACTGTTTTACTGCAGAAGAACTTACTAGTTAATGAAATCAATTAAAATTTATTTTAAAATTGGAATCTACTTACCTGTTGACTTTGTACAAACGGTGTTCACAGCCATTTCTGCCCCTGTGTGATGTGGTGAAGCCGTGCTGCAGCAGGTCTGCCTGCAGACCCTGGGAGAGAAGGGCTGGAGCACGGGATGTGAGTGTAACCTTGGTTTGTGCAAGGGTTATGAGTTTGTTAGTGACCACCAGGGTATTATTCAGAGATCATCCTTTAAGAAAACCAACCAACAATCCCACAGTCTTTAACCTGCACTGTGCATCGGATGCAACCCTGGAGCCATGCTTCTGTGCTTACTCAGGAGAAGGACATTTGATGAGTCATTTACGTAGTTTTCAGCAAGTTTGAGCCTTTTGAGGAAGGGAAGTTTCCTCCCTGTTTGCTGTGTGGTTTGGATCCACCCCAGGGTGTAGTTTAAGCAAGCGTGGTTCCACTCCAGACTGGGCTAAGTCCTGATGTCAGAGCCTAGGTAACCTGCCTCTCTCCTGTTTCTCTGTTTAAAAAGTTAAAATCAGAGTTAACATTAAAACATTCTATCAGATGCGTTAGATGCATCCTCAAAGGAGGACCTTCTTCATGAGATGCTGTTGGTAGAAGAGGTCACACCTGACATCTACCACTAACTTCGTCTCAAATTCATGGCTCTCAAGTACTGTCTTTGTCTAGACCAAGGAGAGAAACATTGAATTAGTTGATTTCTGAGTAATGCTATAAGGGAAAAGGGGTGAAAAAGGTTTGTTCATTCTTAAAGATGCTGTGTTATATTACAGGCTGGTTAGGTGTGATATTAAAGGTATTTGGTTTTTCTGTTGATAGATACAGTTGATGGGCAGCTTTTCTGTTGCAGAATTTGACTGTAATCCAGCTGTAGCTGGGTATTGTAACAGACGTTTATTAGTTTTTTCCACTTCATAGTTATTGTAATGGCATATATGGGAAAATATAGCCTGCAGCAACTTCACAGTGATTTTTCTCTTTTTAATTGCACTTGCACCCTTGGGTTGTCCAGGTGCTGATGTGTGTGTGCTACCTGCTGCAGCAAGTGTACATCCTCTCTGCAGACTTCTCTCAATTGTAATTCTTCCCTTGTTCCCAATATTTTCAAATTTAAAGGGCTGTCATCCATCTGTTTAAGCAGTAAAATTGAAGTTACTGCCATGGTGCACCTGCAAGGAAGTATCATACATTCCTTAATTGTGTCCTAACCAGTAACAAATTATTAGCAATCTCCTTTATTACTTGTGTGAAAGGCTCTCTTTATGCAGTGAGCGAGGGTGTTCCTTAGCACATCCATGCCTCTGTCCTGAGGAGGCTTAGTAGAGAAATTGGGGAAAAAAAAAAAATCTCTGACTTACGTGGTGTTTCTTATTTAAAATCTAGAAGGAGTGGTAAAAAATTGCTTGCTCCAAACTGATGGTTCCCCAACTAAGAATTAGAATAAACAAATACTGCAATAATTCCAGCAGAAGTGGTGCTTCTGGAATATTTCTTTGGTGAGAACTGAATTGTGTTGTCAGATGTGTAGAATATTGCATCTGCTTGGAACGTGGGTCTGCTGGGCACCTTTGCTACTGACAGCCCTTAGACAAGGAGATTCACCGGTGAAGCCTTTGATGTGATGTCTATCAAGATAGAAGATGAGTCTACTGGCAGAGATCTTTCTCAGCTGAGGCACCTCAGTTTGACTCACATGCACATGGACTCATAGAATGTTTTCCAGTTCCCATTAAATATGTTTCACTGGAGTGTTTTAAAACATGGTAAGTTTTTTATTCTAAAATAAAGAACAGTAATTGGGTATTTAGTCATATTCTGCAGCTGTATGTGTTAACTTCTTAATTTTTGGACTGTAAATAGAGCTCTGGCTAGATCCTGCTGGCTCAGATACTTCATCATAAAATGACTGTATTATTCATTAGATTTTGAGCACATATTGGAAGTCTTTGGTCCTTTTGGTTTTGAAGATCTGTGAAAATACAAAGTTATAACTGTTTAATTTGAAGGTTGCTTCCTGCAGCCTCTGATGAGCAAGCTTGGAAAGCAGTCTGTTTGTCCTGATGACTATTACCACAGGTGTCTGGTGATCCAGGTGCGAGCAGCCTTCTCCAATTGAGGAGAAAGAGGATGATGACTCATGGTAAAGTTATGTCCTGTCAGTGCTGCTTAGGGACACCACTGCTTCACCCTTCCTGGTTCTAATTAAGATAATGAAAAGAAGTAAAAAGAGGATCCTTGAAATGTGAAAGCCAATCTCTCAGAGATCTGTGGCTATCCAAATCCTGTATGCAGGTAGCTTACCTGTTCAGAAGTAGCTCAAGCTCTGCACTGTGTTTATGGATCAAGTGGATCCACTTTCCACTGGTTGTAGTTGTCACTGCCCCATCATTGAGTGGCAGCTCCCTACAGACTTGGGCAGACATAATGGCTTTGCATCCAGCTTGTAACTCGATGGTGTTCTCTGCAGTCGCACGGGCCAAGATGATATGCTGTGATGTGGGTTCTGGTGGGTTTGGAGAAGAGGGGTCTAGGCCAGATTTCATTAAACGTGATTACCCCTGCTCCAGAGTGTACGAAACTCCAGACTGGGAGAACTGAACCTCAGCAGTTGGTGATGTCCATGTCATCATGCTTTGAATGCTTGCCCAACAGTGAAAAGTGCTGTCTTGGGCTTTGATCTCAATATAATACAGTCTGCCCTGGGGGGGTTGGCTTTCAGCTGGAGTCCACCATTTATGTTAAATGTAATTATGCAACTTCTATTTTACAAATACACGTCCAGTGAGCCAGCAAAGCTGTGTGTTTGAATGGCTTCTTGAATCAAATCAGCACCGTAGCAGAAACACCTTGGTGTAGCAGAGCATTGCGTGAACCTCAGCTTCCTCGTGCAGTCTCAGCAGGATGAAGCTTTGTGCTTCTCAGTACAGATTTAATGGGAGAGGTTCAGGTAGAACTAAAACTATTTCAAGCTTTTAAAATTCACCATGTTGAAAGTATGAAGTTGGAGTTGAGATGCATGGCGTTTGCTGTGCACGCAGGTCTCTGTTAAGGCATCTCTTAATTTGCAAGAGGGAGTTTAAAAACCTTCCCTAAATATATTGGCTGCCTCCCAATGACTTTCAGATTGGCATGGAAGCTGGAAAGAATTTTTTTATTTCCTTTTGTTTCTGTGCTGTATTGCTTATTGCATACAAAACTGACTCTCTTAAGCAAGGAGCTTCATCTGACAGCTTGAGATGTCAAAACATGAATTTCAAATACAATTCATTACATGTTTCATGATGGAAACAGCTTTCTGGAGGAGTCCTTGCTGGTAGTTGCTGCTTCTGTTTTTCCTCAAATATGTCAGGCTATTTTCACTGAAATAAGTTTCTTGTCATCTCCAGCACGTAAAAGCCCTTGTATCCGTAGTTGTGTTGTCTCTGAATGTGTCACCCAGCAGCCCTGTGCTGTGTGTGATTGTTTTGGTGTGGCCTGTCCCCTGTCACTGTGAGGGGTAGCAGGAGCCTGCAGGAGGAAGCTCCAGGTGTCTTGAGAGGAAGGAAGTGAGGGGAAAACAGTGTGTTTTGGGGAAAGTTCCCATGCAATGCAAAGGAGAGGCATGGGATGGGGGGGGGGGGGGCATCAGGAAGGGGAAGGCAAAGTGAGCAGATGTGGGAAGGATGGGGGTGTTCCTGGCTTTTACTTCAGGTGAGAAGAGTACCCTTGTACTCTTGAGAGACTATCCCCGTGTTCTCTCTTCCTCTCTGCTGCCCATCACCCTCAGCCAGTGTGGTGGTGGATAGCCTTTGGCCACCAGCTGCCCTGGGCAGGGGCGAGGTGGCCCTGTGTGACTTTGGATGCAGCGAGGTGGAAGGTGCTGTTTAATGTGCTATGCAAGAGACGGGCCTTGGAGACAATATCTGCTTTCCTGCCCTGTGCCTGAACCTCATGGGAAGCCTGGTCTATTCTTTTCCCCTTCCTGGCATTGACCTGTGGGTCCATGATGACACGGGGCTTCCTCTCACCCGTGTGAGGTCAGCAGTTTCCACTACTGCAGGAGAGCTGGGCCTGTGGGATGCCTCCTCCCTGAGCACAGAAGACTTCTCCTGCTTCTTGCAATGGCATGGAGATGATGTGGAGCTTTGCTTCCAGCACTAAGCAGGTGAACAGTAAAGAAAGGAGCTGCCAGTTACATCCAAGGGGGTTTAATGAGACCCTTCTAATCACTGAGGTCTCTGGGAAAGCAAAGTCTTTCGTCTTGGCAATCACTGCTGCAGGAAACATTATGGGGTGAGCTTTGGTGGAGACCATCTTGCAGAGTACCAGTGCGCGCGGTGCCATGATGGCACGGTGCCATCGCAGGTGTGAGCACAGCCCTGGGTACCAGCAGCTCCACTGGTCAGAGTGACAGAGCTACTGGTAGGGCCCAAGGAAGGGTGGATCTGTGCCTGACTACGTCAGGAGAAGGTAAGATCTGTGGACCTCTTCTGCTGTAGGAAGAGTGATGTTGGTGTCAGCACGTCCTTTGCGTGGCCTTAGTACTGCTTTGGCTAAATTGTGTATTATGAGTGAGATGCCTTGGATGCATCCGTCGCCTCATTCATTGCCTCATCTGTGGAGCTTTGCTTAAGCCATCCCTATGGCTAAGACAGACAAAGATTCTTTTGAAACTTCAAGGAATCTTTGTTCTAGTTTTGTTTTGTCTAATTTCCTCTTGTATATAATAATGTACGTAATATATATGGAAAAAATTATCTTCACTTAAATGTTTTGTTCTCTGTACACATGCAAGTGGAAAATGCTTCACAGATACCTCCTACAGTCCCGCAGATTCAGACAATGCAGTTCACAATACTGTTTTAATCTACATTTAATGTTAAATAAAATGAGAGAGTTTATTAATTTTACCAAAAGCAGATGTCAAGTATAGCAGACTTTAAAGCGAAAAAACCCCACAAACCAACAAAGCCCCCCCCAAAACAAAAGGAAAAAAACTTCAGGCAACCCTCAGTGTGTGGCCCAAATGCAGCAGTCACTTTGCCTCCACAGCCCCCCCACTGTGCTGCTAATTGGGTCCTTCTTTTCACCCTCGTTAGCCCTTGGGGTTGTGTACACTGCTCAGAAGGAACCCCCCTTACAAGACACTATAATACTTAGTTGTTACGATGATGTATCTCTGTGGGAAGAAAAATTCAGTTCACACCCTGTAAGTCCAAACTATAAGGTAAAAATAATCCCTTTCTATTCTCTCCTAAACAGAACTGCTCCTGGAAAGCAGAAACAAACCCTAGTAATTGCTCTATGTCCCTGGAGTCCTTAACAGAGCATCTGCAGACATGACAGGAACAAGACCTGCTCCGGGATCCCTGCAGTTCTCGGCAGTGGCAGAGATCAGTTCATGCATTGCTGTTTAATGCTGTGTGTGTGCTCAGTGCTGTGACATTGCAAAGAAGATGACTTTATTTTCCTGCTGCAAGGAGGTTGAAATCTTAACATCCTGAACATATGGAAGGAGAGTTTTCTCTGACTGTCCAAAATCTCATAAAATGTAAGCCGGGGGGGAGAGGGGAGGCCACGTGCATGCTTGGTGTTCAAGAAAAACCTATTTGTGCTTAGTATAATGGCAATATTTTTCAGTTGCAGCTCTCCTGTGCGGAAGTTTAATCTCCCTAATATGGACAGAGTGAGAGCAATGAGAACTACATAACTTTTAACATAGCCAGTTTTCTAAGAACAAAAGAAGTGTATGTTAAGTATATGTTTTGGGTCACTTTTGCACCTTTTTCATCTTTGTGTTTCTATTTATACCCTGGCCAGTTCTTACGCTCTCTGACCTGGTAAGAAAGTTAACGTGGCTACTAAATTTGAAGAGGGAAGAGATTGATTTCCTAGATTTGATCTGAGCACCATTGCCTTTATTAATATAAATAATGACATCATCTCTTATTGCAGAAGGGGAACTTTAAACAGTTACGGGAGAGCAAATTTTAGGAAGAGTGTCCTTATGAGACATATGTGATTCATCTTCAAGTGTGCATATTTAAGAAAGACGCTGTATCCTGAGCCAAATCAGCTCTGTGACTCTGACTTTACTCCATTTCAGACTGTAACTTATTAGCAAGAATTATTCACTTTTTTTTTTTCTTCCTTTTAAAATATGTGAAAATCGGTGCTTGCAGCCTGCTGGGGAGTGCTAGGCAAAGCACAGGCAGCTCTCTTGTCCTCTTCCAGCTTCCTCCAGAAATCTGCTTTTGCACTCCTCCAAAAGCCTTTTGTAAATGATGCCTGAACCATAAAGTAACGGTAACCGCTGTCTCATTTCTGGGATTCCATGTGTTAGTCATTCAGAGCAGTGGTGTTCAGGGCACTGATGAGCTGCCAGTAAAGCGCTTGGTTTCCTACTGGAGAAGTTTGCTGATGTCTATTAGAAAATATCACCACATTCAGGTTCAGTCTCCTCTACGTAACGCAGCGAGGAGGAAATATGCATCCTTTTTTGGCCAGAGCTGCAGAAGCAAAACTATACACCACAGAACAGAGTTGCTGCCAAGGGTGAACATCTGCTCTACAGCTTGTCATTCAGCTTTTTTTAAGATATCCTATGAGCAGCCAAGAGTGCTGGCCTGGCTGGGTTCCTGCATCTCTTTTGTACCTGAGTGGGAGATAACTGGCTGGGCAGGGGACAGGCAGGCTCCACCTCTGCGCCAGCGGCACGTGGGCAGCAACACGCTGGTTTGTCTGCTGGGGAGAGAAAACCCTCCTGGGTTTTCTATGCCCAGGTATTTACCAAAAAGAATTGGTCCCGTAGTGGGTTGCTATGAGGAAAGCAGGCATATGCTCCCCGTTTCCTCGCACCCACCTTTGCAGGGACAGGGTCTCAGTGTGCCTCTCTTCTCACTGTCAGTAAGCAACTTCATCTGTGCTAGTCATGCAGGGTCAGGAGACTGAAAGTTGTTTGGGTTGGTTTGTTTTAAAAAAGTGGAAAAGTAGTGTTTAGCAAACATTAGTGATTGTTTTCAGTGAGTTTGTTTTCAAACCTGACCTGTGCCATGCGAAGGGCCAGTGTTGCAGCCTCCTCGGGGGGGGCAGAGCCAGGAGAGCCTGGAGTCAGGCTTATTCATCCTTAAGCCTTTACCTTTCTCCTTTCCTGAAGCTTAGGAGAAAGCTCTTCTGCCACCTCCTCTGCCCCAGCCTCAGGGCCCATCCCTCCTTGACACAGGACTTTGCTGGATGCTGTTAATGAGGAGCAGTAGCCCTCTCTGCTAGACAAGCTGTGCAGTAGTGGTGCTGGCCCACAACTCGGGGGTGGCATGGTCCCAACATCCTCCAGCTCTGCCCTAAGCCTTGCATACCTGCTGTCCTCTCTGAATTGTTTCCTCAGTAAATGAAGACAAATGTTGCATTATTCCAAGGGCAGAACAGGATTTCCAAACCCTCTCTCCTGTGGTGGCTGTTGCCACTTCTCCCTGCTTTAAGCCAGGGCTGGATCAGCAAACTTTTGGGTCAGATTCTTGATTTCTCTCACCTGGTTGTTGCCTTTTCCCACTGTTGCTCATGGCACTGCCAAGCTGTCAGCTGGAGCACTCATGGACTGACCCCTCAGCCTGGGGCCTGGCCCCGGTGAAGGGCTCTGGTGCTGACAAGAGGGCTTGGAGGAAGCCACCAACTTGCTTTTCATGGCTCCTGCCATGTTTCGCTTGCTCTAATGCCTGAGTCTCACCCTAAAACCTGAGGAAGACCACATCTGAAGATGTTCTGCCTTTTCAGCTCCCTGTGGGAAGGTCAACTCCCTGATGCGGCACTTCATGCCTTATTTTGAGCTTATCAAGTGTCTCCATCCTTGTCCCAAAATAACAGCTTTTATAAAGCAGATGGGCCCGGCTGTCATTAGGGCAGAAGTTAGATGTTTTGGGGAATTTCAGAAACATACGCCAGCTCCTCGCTGGTCTGGGATTGTCTGTCTTACATCAGTGCCCCAGGCAAATCCTCCCCAAAGGGCTTGGTGTGCCCCTCCATTGGTGTGGGTCTGCCAGGACTAGGGGCTGGTGTCCTCACTGACATGTAGGGCAAGAAACAGTTTTCACACCACCTGCTTCCCGGAAGGTGAAATTTTGACCAGTTTTGGCGAGTCTGGCCCTCATTTGGAGAAGATTTTGAGTGCTATCTTCATGTGACAATTGTCAGGACTACCCTTGAGATACTGTTTATCTAGAAAATTTGTTGTGCCTGGTAACTTTAGGGATGCATGTTCCTTCCCTGGTCTTACTAAGATCCTGGTTAGCCATCTGGAAATCTCATCCTGTGATTACTCCAAGATCTGGAAGACCTTTTGTAACTACTAATCCCAGAAACAGATTTTCCTTCATCCTGTCTGTCAACACAGCCTTTAACTTATTTTTATGGGCTTCAGCACATGTTTGAAGCATCACTGCCTCAGGATACAGTCTGTGTTTTCCGGACTCTTTCAGTGGTCCTTATATCTACATATAGCACTTTCTGAAGAAGGGCTATTTAGTGGGTATTCAGTAGGATCTTCTGTGTCCTTCAAAACTCGACACAGCTCCATTTGCACATCTAGAACAGGAATCAGTATGACCTAGCATGCCATGCCCATGAAATCCTAGGAAATTATATCTTGCGATGCTATATTTTGCTCCAACAGAATTGAGTAATGTTTTAGTTAATACATTCTTTATCACATTTCATTAAAAAGTACCGATCCCACTGAAGCAAGGGAGGTAAAGCAAAAAGAATAATCTAAACTAACTGGTGCTGTACTAAACTCTTACATTTTTGCCTTATTTTGTGTGTCTTGTCCGCTAGTTGTTGTTTACCTACTGTAATAACTTGTTTAGGACACTTGCTGTACATGTCTTTCCAACGTGATGGAGGCAGCAGGATGTGGCAGGTGGGAGTAGATTCTGTGCAGTGAAAGCCGTCTGATAGAGGAGTGCCATCTGCATTGGGGTGGTTTAAGAGGGTCTGTGTTGTCACCTTGCCTTGAATCGCGGCCCCGTGTACCTGCAAGAACATCAGGCCCCAGGCAGAGGTTCAAAGAAACTCACTGGACAAGGTCTACAGGACATCTTCCCCATGGCTGGAGCATGCCTATGCAGTGGAGAGGGCATGTACATGGACCACAGCAATGGGTCCACTTGAAGTCCACAGTGCTTGCAGGTTTGTTGGCATGTGCTGCTTTGTAGCAGTGGCCCCTGGACTAGATGTGCTCCTTGAGCCCATCCTTCTGCATTTGCAGAGCATCATGTAAAGCCACCCCCTAAAAATCAGGATGAAAGGAAGTGCTGCTTCCCTTCTCATCTCTTGTTAATGAATAATTCTCAAGAAATGCTTTTACATTTCTTGAGGATGACAGAAAAGCTTAACCTAATTGCTGCTCTAAATATATGCCTATGGCCCCTGAAAGTCCCAGCAGGATATAAAGCCACCAGTTCCAGTTCTTGTTTTTGCCAGAACTTCAAAGCATTTCCTTTTATGCAGTAATCTTAAAAGTAGTCCAAGAGAATACTAAGTCGATTACTTAAATATTCCAGTTATGCCACCAATATAGAAACTTAAATGATGATATTTTTCACAGTCAAAGCTCCATTGATAGTTAAACAGGATGGTCTTCTGCTGGCTTGTAGGAAAGATACAACCTCCTTTCCTCAGTCTGAGAAATGGTTGCTGCTCATAAACTGAGCCAAAGGTAGTGACTGATGGACTAAGAAAATGAGACCATGATAGCTACCCAAGTCTTATTTAGGCTTTAAATGTTTTTTAATCATTGTCATAACCTTCTCTGTAACAGAAGCTTTGTATGGACCAGTCAGTACTTATTAAATAAATGTTTTGCTCTTTTAGTATTTGAGATTACAGTTACCATCTTATCAGTTGTGCATCATGTCCAAACTTTAAGTAGAGGTAAAAGCTCATGTACCTCCATAGATTAAAAGCAAAATTAGGTGGGCAGGACCCGCTTCCATCCCTCAAGTCTTAGTCTCTTCTTAAAAGTGTTGTAAGCACTAGTTCACCTATCTCTGCCAGCGTGGCCTCATGTAATCTGGCAATGTGTTTATTTTGTTTGTGAGGCTTAATTTGTTTGTGTGGGCTTAATTTGTGCATACTCAACAAGCCAAGACTGGTCTTCTTCAGAGGTTATAACTATGTAATGTGAATATCACAGAATCCCCTAGGTTAGAAGGGACCTTAAAGATCATCTAGTCCAATCATAAAAAAACAAACAAACAAAAAACCACTAAAAATCCACCACCACTACACCCCACACCCACACACCACCAACCAACACTAAACCATATCCCCAAGCACCTTGTCTTTTGACCTCATCAACTCACCTTTTGAGTATCTCCAGGGATGGTGTCTCAAACACTTCCCTGGGCAGCCCATTCCAGTGCTTGATAACCATTTCCATGAAGAAATTTTTCCTAACATCCAACCTGAACCTCTCCTGCGCAATTTGAGGCAGTTTCCTCTTGTCCTATTGCCTGTGACTGGGGAGAAGAGACTGACTCACGCCTCTCTAAACCCTCCTTTCAGGGAGTTGGAGAGAGCAATAAGGTCTCCCCTCAACCTCCTTTTCTCTAGGCTGAACATCCCCAGCTCCATCAGCCTCTCCTCATAAGACTTATTCTCCAGACCCCTCACCAGCTTTGTTGCACTTCTCTGGACTCACTGCAGCACCTCAATGTCTTTTTTAGGGGCCCAAAACTGGACACAGTACTCAAGGTAGGGTCACAGTATTCCAGCAGTGCTAAGTACAGGGAGACAATCATCTCTTGGGTCCTACTCACCATACTGTTCCTGATACAGGCCAGGATGCTGTTGACCTTCTTGACCACCTGGGTACACTGCTGGCTCATGTTCAGCCAACAGTTGACGAACACCCACAGGTCCTTTTCTGCCAGGCAGCTCTCCAGCCATTCTTCCACAAGCCAGTAGCAAGTACATGAGTTGTTGTGACCCAAGTGCAGGACCCAGAACTTGGCCTTATTGAAGCTCATCCTGTTGGTCTCAGCCCATCTATCCAGCCTATCCAGATCCCTCTGCACTATATTATAAAACTGAGAGGGAGATGGGGTTTTTTTGATTGGGTTGTTTTGGGGAGTTCTTGGTAAATGCAGTTATGTGTGTGGGGTCTGAGATTATTATTATTGTTTTCTGCTGGAATGACCTTGCAGTAGCACTTGACTTTTCAGTCAAGCTGAGGTAGGTTCATCCCTTTGGCTGCTGGGCCCAGGAGAGCCGCAGCAGATACTCCAGGTCCTGGTCAGGAGGAATTCCAGCCACCAGGGTCAGCAGAGACCCATCATGCTTGGAGTGGTTTCAAGCACTACAGGAAGCGTGGTCAAAAATGAAGAGATCATTCAAGGATCGTTTAGATGTAGAGAATTCCTCCTGGTTAAGCAAATATCCTGCTGAGTTTCTCCTGGAAAAGAATTCGATGTGTAAGGCTGTATCTTTTCCAGATTATGAGGGATGGGGTATAACGGAGAGAAGCTTCTATTTCTGCAAACTTAGAAAGCATGTGGGCCTCAAACGCTTTTCCCAGTTGGAAAGTTTGCTGTTACGAAAAGGAAATAGATTTTTATAAGCAATATTTAATTCAAGCATTTGGCTAATTCTCCTGCTGCAAGGTTTTGGGTCAAAGTCTGATTCATTGATGTGGAACTGGAATGAAAGGGATTAGAAGGGGAAATATACTCTGAAATTAGGAAAACTCTCTGGTTTCTTGTTCACTAACCATTTTTTTCCTACCCATCAAATGTATATTTGACCTTTGTTTCTAATTTAAGTGTTGTAGAGAAACTTATTCCCACACGCCTGCCTTTCTCTGCCCATTGCCACTGGTTCTGCCATGGGTGTGTTCGATTTTGCTCTTTCAGGAAGGGATCCTGATCTTTCCATATTTGGAGAAGTTTCTGGACATGACATTGTTGTACAGATGCTGTGAACTTGTACGTTTATTCCATTTGGTTAGATAATGGAAAAAGGGGTGGTTTATTATTTTTATTACTCATTAAAAATATTTGTTAAAATAGCACCCTGTTCACAATGGAATGCTCTGCAGACCTTTTTGTTGCTACATGTATGTGTGTTTGCGTAGGTGTGTGTGTTTCCTTCAGGATTCCTACAGGGATCGCTTTGGGGATCCATCTGAAAACTTTTCTTCTGGCTGTAAGGACTTTTCTGGCTGTAACTGTTCCCTCTGTCTGTCCTTGCAATCTCCCTGTTGTGCGTGTGACTCCTGGCAGCTGCCCCGTGCTCTCCCAGTCTCTGAAACCCTCCCTTTCCTCTTGTGGGTACCCTCATCGCTAGGTCTTAGAGACCTGGCAGTCGTCAGTCTGACGTCACTTACAACATCCCATTTGTAGCTGTGTTCATAAAGCAGCTACAAAAAGAGACTACCAGAGGAGACAGGTCCACATCCTGCCCCGGTGCTGCTGCTGTGGAGCTGTGATGGATTTATTGCTTTCATAAATGCAGCAGTCGGCATTGCCAAACCCACTGGTTTATCTGGGGCCACCCATGTGCTGTGCAAAAAAATAGCTCATCCTCAGAGAAAAGAACAAGGTGGTGGGTTGTTGTGGGTTTTTGGTTTTGTGTTTGTTTTTTTTTTTTTTCCCTGAGTATGCAGTAATTATTTTGGAAATAATTATGTTGCTTAAAAGAAAGAGAGCTGCTTTTTATGGCTTTTGTTAAAAATAGAGATAAGAACAAGGGGAGGCCACAAGCCCTGGGGCTGGCAGCAGCAGTGGTGGGGCTCCAGCCCTGCCGTGCTCTGGAGAGTGGGGAGCGTGTTGGTGACAGGAGAAGTTCGCCTTGGGGCCAGTAATTAGTCAGGTGTGAGTTTTCCAGAAGATTGAGGGCATCCTGGGAGGTCACGGAATAGGGAGAAAACGGGGGGCTTGGCAGTGCAGAGGACCTCATCGTTGTTCTCCCGGTTTTTACCATGTAATTCATGCTTTGCTCTGTAAAGCATTGTGATATAGTTTGTATACATTATGTAAAATAAGTTGTATTCTATTATATTGAAGAAATACAAATATAAAATAAAGTCAAAGGATGGAGTAAAGTAGCTGTGTGGTAACTGGACCCCTGGTCCCTGGTTGTACTGGTTGTCCCATTCCCCAAGGCTGCAAAGACTGCAGTTACAGCTTCTACCATCCCTAGAATGATTTAGGAGTTTTCCACGTGATGATAGTCTCTCCTGGATGAAATGGGAAGTACATCTTGCATTCTGTCACACATTGTTCACCTGTGGTGCCTGTCTCCAAGATCTCATGTTTTCCTGCTACTCCAGCTCTTGTATCTGAGAACTTTTAAGAAATAATTTTTAACCCTGCTTCATGGTTGGAATTGGGTTTTTCGAGGCTGAAAAAGCTCTATTATTGCTCCAGACAGAACAGATACATGGGTCCCTTGGAGACAGTACGTGTTGGTGGTGGGACAGCACGCAGCAACTTCCAATCTAGAGAAAGCAAAATCCCAAATCCCCAGGGTTTGTATGGGGGGGGAGGCCGGGAGGGTGGTGAGGATGACTACGAGATGGCACTTCAGATAGGCAACTTGCTATTGCAGAAGGTGGAATCTGCCTAAAAGTGCCAAGATGAATCTTTTATGGGAGCAAAGATGTCATCGAAAGCCGCCGGACACCAGGGCGAGACCCTGCGTCTGCATTTCATTCCCAGGACAGGAATTGGAGCCCAAACCCCCATCACCCGGCGTGTGCTGCAGGAGACCCAGCCTCCAAGAGCACTTGGGAGGAAGAGCCATAAATCCCGGCGGCTCCCGAGCGCGGCTGCCGGGTTGGAGGAGACGGACGTTTGGCTCCACGAAGGGGGTTGGTGCAGGGGGAGCTGCCGGCACAAATCCTTCTGCTCTGTGGGAATTTCCCCCTTTGAGCAACTGCTGCGCCTTTTTAACCAGAAGATTAATGGAAGGGGGGCCGTGGAAAGGGCCAGGGCGCCGGGTATGAGTTCATTGGTCTCCAAGCCAGCCAGCCCCCAGCCGGTGAGTCACCAGCGCCGCTTCCCGCGCCCTGAGGCCCTGCTTGGAGCCCTCCCAGCGCTGGGGACCCGGCCCTGCACGGGCTGGGATCTCACAGCCCCACATCACCACGGGCTGTTAATGCTATGAAATAAAAACTAATCTAGATTAATTACACTGCACATGTTATTCATCTAGAGTCCGGCTCCTCGGTCTCTTTCCCTCCCAGCACAGCTCCCCCTTGGTTTCTGTTCCTCTCTTAAGGTGTCCTCAATTCCAGTTGGGTTTCTCCATTTCTTCCAAGGGGTGGGAAGAAGGTGCCTGCTGCTGGTAGCTCTGCATGTTGTGCAGGAGCAGACCTATGTGTATGTGGAGGCACAAAGAGCTGGTCAGAGATACCAGTTGGCTTTGATGGCTCCCTGGCTCCAGCAACGGTTCATGGCACCAGTGAGGTGCCACAGCGCAGCAGGGCTGAAAGTGCTTTTGGTGTCTGACACCAGAAGCGATGGTCCTGCAAGGGGCTGCTTCACTGGTTTTACAAAAATGTACTCCTACATCCTATAGAAACGGGTTGAAAATTAAATTCAACCATGTGGGTAAACAGGCTGGAGCTGCCACCGCTTCTTACTCAGAAAGAGAGCATTGTGTCATTTTTCCCCCCGTAGCAGCGGTGGTGCTGATGTGCAAACTCTTGCACTGTCATAGGACTGGTTGGTCCCAGCTGCAGCACTTTGAGGTGAGCCAGCCCTTAACCACGCTGCAAGGGCCAGGAGGGAGAGCGGGAGCAAAATGCCAGAATTTGTCATTGCTAAAACACGTATCACAGCTGTGGTGCTGCCCCATGGCCAGGAAAGAGAAACCTCAACTGGAGCTGGAGGTATCCCAGGTGCCCCCCAGGCAGAGCCCCCACTGCAGGGGGTCCCAGAAGATGGTTTGTTTGGCAGTGGGTGTGGGGGTTGAGCTGGGAGGACCCAAAGCTTCTGTCTGTCCTTCTCTACTTGTAGGAATGCCCAGCCCCGGCAAATGGGTTGTTACGATAGACGCTAGGAAATGAAAAGGTGTCAGCTCGACGTATAAGCCTGTAGGATACAGTCTGGTTGCTGTCTGGAGCCTGTGGCAGCATTCCTGATGACTCGAGTGGGAGAAGCACTAAGACTCCAATCTCCTGAGATGATGAAGAGCCAAGACTTGCTAAATCTGGACAAAATAAGTTCTACTTTTGTTTAGCTACAAGTTATTTCAGGTGAGAAGAGATTTCTGAAAGGATCTTTGTACCTCACAGAGGATTGTTGCCCTTTCATGTGATGCCAGTGGGATCAGCGGATGCTCCGGTGGGGTCCTGGGGTGAATTACCCAGAGGCCCCCAGCTCCTGTAGGAGTGGTGGTGGGTTATGGGCATCATCTGTGTATTTCCCAAAACGTTCTGAACTATTTTCTGCTGCAGTCGCTTCCAGCAGGTGTTTTTAAATGTGGTGACCATTCGTGCTTTTTCCAGCCCTTGTTTTCCTCTCCTCTTCACCTGTTTGAATGTTGCTGCCACAAGGGAGTGGACCAGGAGGGGCGGACCACTGGGATGGAATTTTTGTCCTTTTATTTTTCTGATTGTTTTTTAAACAACTGCATTTTTAAATGACATGTTTATAAGTATGGACCTTATTTTCAAAACAAAAGTGTGCCATTAACTTTGCAAACAGCTGTTACAGAAGAGAGCCCAGGCTGGAGACCTTTTACATCCGCAACTCTGAATGTGTCCCTGCAAAAGCAGGGACTTTATTCTTGGGGTATGTGCAGGAGAGGTTCCTGACCACCACAGGGCCATAAATGGCTGTGGTATGAACTGCTTGTTTTAGCCTGGTGCCCCCAAGCAAGCTGGGCCCTTGCTTGAGCCATCACTTGACTTGAAATTGATGAAAATGTTGAACCCCTAGAGAGGAAAGGACTCCGTTATCAGGGAAGGAGATCCACGGGAGTGGAGCTGGCAGCACTGGTGGTGGTCAGGCTGGTGAGGGCCAACACAGGTCAAGCTCTTCTACCGACCCTGGTCATCCCCAGCACCGCTCCTCCTTGACAAAATATGCATTTTCCTAAGCGTTTTAAATACTGTAATTTGGGGAATCTGAACATTCTTTTGGTGAATGGGTCCATCAGCACCTAAACCCCTTCACCCCATGCCTGGTCCCCAGCAAATGCCAGCCTTGCCCACGTGGACGTGCCTGGCGTCTACCGGCAAAAATAGCAGCACGTGCACAGGTATGTTTTCAGTGGCATTTTGAGTGTCTGCTTTAAATCATAGCAAGGGGTCAGCTACGTTTAAATGGGCTCTCCAGAGGTGAGACTGGAGAAATGAGGCTTAAAGTTCAAAGCAGCCCAACCTGCCCCCGCCGCGGCCTAACTCTCTGAGTAACTCGCTGGCGTCGAGCCATCGCCCCGGCTCCTGCTTTAAAAGCTCCTCAGGTGGGCAGTTCAAATGGTGCACACGTCAGGGAAAAGAAAATGGTGTTTAACTGAAGCGCTGCACATGGATGTATGTTTTTAGGATAAACAAAACAGATTGGGCAAATATTTATTTCTGCCCCTACCGCTACAAAGCAAACTTTCCCACAGCTTTTGACAGAGATAATCTGTTTTTTAGCCACGATGGTGAATTTGTAATGACAAGTTTTCATTTCAAATGTTTCAGGATTTCCTGACTGGTTCTCATGCAATTATTTTGATTAACAATAGGGTTTTCAGACCAACTTGAAAGAGTCTCAGAGGCTTAGGAAGAACCTGGCTCTCTGTTACTCTTCTCTCACTGGGATTATTTTCCATAGTTTTCTAGCATTTGAATCAAATTCGTTGGAAATCAAAGAAAACTGCATCTTAAAAATATTTCACACCTCCACCCCTTCTGAGAAGGGTTTCTTTAAGTTTAGAAAAATGCTTGTTCCCATATCAAAAAAAAAAAAAAAAAAAAGGATGTAGGGCTGTAATAAGAATGAAAAAACAATGTGTCTTTTTTAATGAAAAGCTGTATTTTTAACAAAAATATGATGTTTTCAACAATCATTTCTGTGAGAAGGCAACATGTGAAAACAGAGAGTGAGAAGTATTTGGGGTGTCTCTGATTAGAAGGAAATGAGATCTCAAACTAGGAACATCCAAATGTTTCCTTTTGATTTATAAACATAGGAGATAGCTTGAGAAATTAGGAAAAAAGTCTACTAGTGTTGTTTGCTCAGATTTCTTCTTTCTATTCCTATAATGGATAATTTTTTACCCTTTTTTTAAGATGATGTGGAAATCTCAGAGTAGCTTTAGAGTGCGTGTGCCAGCGGATCCCCACTGTACTGCCTGTCTCTCTACCCCAGCTGATGGCATCTTTCTGCCGATGGGAGCAGTCCTCTGCAGCTCCCCTTCCCCACAGAAAATGCCATCAAAGGCAGGTAACCATAAGCAAACGCAACGTATAATGTGCTTGGACCTAGTGTACCCTGAGCAGGGTCCAAATCAACTGTGATGGCACCTCCTTTAGCCACCTCGGCCAAATGCCCTCAGGCCACCAGGCTCCTCCTCGTAGGGAGGTCAAAAATAGGAGACCTTGCTTCTGCTCTCGAGAAGTGCACGTGGAGGTAACTCAATCTATTTTCAGCTGAGAAATCACTAGCATTTAATGCAACTGCTTAATTAACATCAGCAAAGGCCAAGGCCGGGGCGGGCCAGGTGCTGGAGCTGCCTTGTGCCGGTGCAGGGGGCAGGGTCCTGCAGGGGGGCCAGTGTGGCTCCTCCCTGGCCACTGGCACCTCCAAGCCCCATCCAAGCGTAAGTAGAGGAATACGTAAGGTTGATGTCAACCAGGTGAGCCTAAACGTTCATGATGCAATGCTGTGAGACAGCTGCTGGGACAGGTCCCGCACTATTCATTTCCTAGATGACTAGTCACCTTATAATAATTTAAGTATACCAGTGGATCTAAGCATTATAGCAACAGAAGTAAGCACTGAGGAGGGTGGTGTTGATACAAGGTGAGAAACCTGTATTTATTATTTAAATAATTAATTTTAGCTTTTTGTGAAAGTAAAGCTTTCTGAGGTCCAGCAAGTACACAACTATCCAAGTTTAGCAAATGTATTAGCTAGAGGTACATACATTTAGCAACATATTTTCTTTCACACTGCAGAAAGTGGAAACATAAGCCGTGTGTCTGACGTGATCTCCATACAGATGGGTTTGAAATGCTGGCTTCGTTCTGAAACATCATTACTTTTACAGTGGACGTTTAAAAAAGTATATTATTGCTGCTAATATTATATGTATGTATTTTAAAAGTAATTTCCCTGGACTCCAATAAAACGTTCTAACAGAGTTTTGTTCTCTAAACAATTTTAACCTGTGTTTCGTGTTTTGGGGAGTACTTTTGGCCCCCAGGCAATGCAGAAGAAAAATTGCTGGCTAAGTAACACCAGATGCAGGAGAGACTGCTGGCCGCTAGAGAGCTCCCAGATGAGAAGACCTTTCAGGCTGAAATACAAATATGTTTTGTAATGAAAGCAGAAACCCTCTTTTACTTTAGGATACAGGGACCAGCCATGAGACACAGAAAGGTTTCTTGCTTGCACTGCAGCAAGAGGCATCATTATCTGTAATTACATTTTTCATGCTTGAAATCAAAAGCCCCAAAGCTGCCCTCCCTCCAGAGCAAGGTTTGAAAAATTATCTTAAATGTTGGCCTTTAAGTCAAGTCAAATAGTGGGGCTAATCTGAGGGATGAGATGAAAAGCTGCTGCAGCCCTTCGATAAGGGTGTCTGCACAGGGATTACGTCTTGGCTGCCATCTCATGTGCCATTGATCCCCAGCATTGCCTGGGGATGCTGTGTGTCACCTGGAATTAGAGCTCTACAGTCGGAGCCTCCTGCTCCAGGGAAAAAGGGCATGAGGGCACCTCTCCCCTCCCTCACTTGAGCTCCTCTTTCATCGAGGCATCTATTACTGGGGACAAAAGTCACCGTCCATGTAACTTGTGCCTGGGTGCTTGAGGAGCCTGGCTGTGGCACTGTTAGTCGCTTGGGAGCCACCTGGGCAGGAAGAGATGCTGATGGGTGCATCCACCCTAGAGAGGCTGGCTGAGGTTCATGTTATTTATATGTGGCCAAAATGCACTGAATTCATCCAAGGGTCTGGGGAAAGCCTTTGTCTCGGGGGAGCTCTGAAGTGAAGCCCAGATGCAGGGTCAGGGGTGGGACATGCCAGTGTCTGAGCTGGGCGTTGCAGAAGCCTTGTGTTTGTTGTTTGCTCTGAGCACTTTGTTGCCAGAGAAGAAGACCTGTATAGAGTCCTGTGGATGTGGGGGCTGAGGCCCTGGAAAAGATGCGGAGGTTCAGGGAAGTGGGTAGCAGCTGGGTTCAGCACAGCCAGTGCCAGTGTGAATCGTTCCTGGGGCACTGCAACATCCCAGGGCACGTCGGGTCCATGAGCAAACCTCCACTGCAGCTTGGCCCTGCTGCCTACCCGACGGCCCCGTGAAACACTCCTGTCCCCGCTGTGTGTGGCCTTCCCTGTGACGACCTGCAGCCTGTCCCACCCTGCACATCCTCCTGCCCAGGAGCTGGTAAGTGCTGGTGCCCACCCCTTTCTTCAGCCGCTGGAGCGAGACAACAGACCACGTGTGACAGCAACTCCAAGAGCAGAGTTTATACCAGGTCATGATTTCGTGCCTAACAAGCAATGGTTGAAGAAGACTTTGCCAGGGCCAGACTTAGCTTAGTTTCCTGGGGGACAGGAGCCTAAAAATTTCCATCTGTCACCTCTGACCAGCCTGCATGGGCCATGGGTGATGGCTAAAGGTGAGGATGAGTGCAAGTGCAGAAGAACTAGCAGAAGCAACACCCTAAAATGCAGAAAACATTTCCATTGCTCAACGGTCGTGCAGCAGAGAAGGGCAAGAGGAACATGGGTGTCAGGGCTGACATCATCACATAACCATTTTATGTATCTTCCTGGAAACAGGAGTATTTTGCGTTCCTGGTGGGTGGAATATACCCCATGCTGTGTATTATGGCAGTACCACGTGCAGGGGCTGGTGCCAGCACACAGGGAGCGGGGAACCCAGTGGGCTGTGAGGGCCAAGCAGGGGCATCTTCTTCCCTCTGCTCTCACACAACCAAACACCCTTTCATCTTAGTCTGTCCCACCAAGCCCCATCCCTGTCCCCACAAACCCTTCTCTCATCAAAGCAGGCTGGGTCCTGCTGGGGGCTCCCATCAGCAGGACTGGGATGGTTTTGGGTGAGCTCCCAGTGTGCCTTCACAGATCCGTGTGTCTGCTCTGTCAGAAGCTATTTCCACCCGTTGAATTTCCCAGGGGCTTGGTGAGAAAGGAAAAAAAAAGTGCTGTCAAAGGTTTTTCCCTTCCCTCCCCAAGTATAAGCCCCTGGGGTCTCTGGAGGGGATTTGGCAGCCACAGGAATGCGTGGGAATACGTCCCGTTTTGGGACTGGGTTTGGGGCAGTGTAAGTTGTTAAGAGGAACATCTCACTCTGTGCTTCTCTGCAGCAAACTCACCCCTAGGTCTCAGAGCCCACAGAGTCTCTCCCCGCCACCACCTGGCTTTGCTCAGGTGCACGTCCTCATCTTCAGCAGCCTGGCACCAGGCTTGTGCTCGGTGTCCCCAGCAAGGGACCAGTGCGGTGGCGCAGCCGGCCCTGACGATATCTCGCCTCCCAGGGCGTGAAGGAGTTAAACTTTTCAGATGGAAAATGAACTGAAGATCAAACCAGCAGCCTGGTGACCTCCCGCTGCCGGGCCAGCAGCAGCTCCCCAGCCCAAGCCCAGCAGTCCCATCCGTCGGGAGCGGTGGCCGGTAGGTGCCAGGGGTGTCGGGGCTGGGCATCGAGCGGGACCTGCCCTCGGCTCCGGCGGGAACCCAGGGGTGGGGTGGGAGGGTGACGGCGGGGTGTGATGGTCCCTGGGATGGAGGGAGCACCGGGAGGGCTGTCCCTGAGCCGCTTTCGGGAAAGGGGTTGCTTGAAGCGAGTTTGTCCTAATGCCGCTGCGAACGGCAGAGCCACCGAAGCCGTGACATTTCTTGCCTTTTGGGACCCACGGCTGGTGGGTCCTGGGGCTTCTGGAACAACATGGCTTTGTAACTGAGCTCCTTGCACGCAGTGGGGGAGGATGGTGTGGGTCTGTTTCTGATGGGCATATTCTTTAATCCTGTCCTCCAATAATAGGCAACTATTTACCAATAAATGCAAAAAGTGTGGGTTGTCAGTTCACAGTTTCTAAACAATGAAAGATCTTCTCCATATAGATGGAAATTGGCTTTTTTTTTTTCCTTGAGCTGAAAACATGGTGATCTGATTCTAAGTAATATCAGGCAGAGCCTGTTGTGCTCAGTCTGTGTCGTCTCCCTGGCTCTGCTGTTTATTGAATGAAAGGAAATACTCAATCATTCAAAGGGACTGTGTCAGTAATTCGGATGTTTATTTTTCAGTAATGAAGTGGTGTAGTCTTACCTAAGGATTTGCGTAAACATTTATCATATCATTTACACTGTAAAATGTAACAATTTTACATTACAGTGACGATTCTTCTTGTTCAGAAATCAAAGCCGAATAAAAATCATTTCTGTTGAAGAAACAGCGATTACACTCAGTTTAAAAGAAAACAAGTACAACCACATCCCAGTAAAACTAAAAACTGAAATAGCATATTGTTCCCTTCTCCTCAAAGAATACCTCAACCCCTATAGCATTATACCTTTTTCCTTTGAAAGATACCAGAAAAAAACTGTTTTCCTAAAATCTAAAATTCTTTTTTATTATTATTAAACTGATCTTGGGATGGTGTCTGAAGAGGGTTGCCAGGCAGATGGCTGCAAAGTGGTAGTTTCTGACCAGGCAAATGGTATTGCAATCACCGTGTTTCAGAGTTGGAAAAGCTCAAATTCTCCTTACTGGCCTTCCAGTTGCTACAATCCAGTTCCCACAAGGTACTTTCTGGCCAGAGATGAGGCTCTGGATTACAGAAATGCAGATGTCCTGGTATCTGCCCTTGATTTATTCTTCCGTATCGTGGAGAACAAGTCAGTGTTATTCTTTGGAAGCATGAACTCCTCCAAATGCTAATGTGCAGGGAGAAAGAAAACAGCAATTTTTATTATCTTTTTAACAACAGCCCTCAGGAATGTGCCTCGCAGCGAGCACAGCCTGTGAGCCCTGCCTGGCCCCGGCACCTTTCCCAGGGGCTGGCACAGCAGGGGACCCCTCCACTGGGGACCCCTCCACCGACTGGGCAAAAAACAAGCAGGGGAAGCAATGATCCAAGCAGGGGGAAGGAGGCTGCGGGATACGTTAAGAGAGGAGCTCTGGAAAGTCATGAGTAGAAATGCAACGGGGAGTCCTGCTCTGAGGCACCCCGGAGACATGCTGTGACTGCTCAGCAAGGCCCATGGGGGATCTGGGGACATCTGTGGCCCGGCAGCATCTGATGTGAGTGACATTGGAAGGGAACCCCGGGGGTTTGTCTCTTAGGACAGCTGGGAAGGGGTGCAGGGTGCTATAGTTTTTGCCATGCAGCTTGTGGCTCGAGGCCTTTCCACAGCAGTGGGGTTTCCCCGGGGGACATCCCTGTCTGCCCCTCATTCCATAACGGCAGTCACAGGGACAAAAAGCCTGTAGACAGAGTGTGATGTAACCAGGGCCAACCTACCCCGGCTGGTGGGGTTTATTCAGGAGGGACTTGATGCTACTCTCATTTGAGTGAGTAATAAAATTCCTATTGATGTTTTTCATTTATTTATGACTTTCTATGGACCCTTGATTACCACTGCAGCCCTGCCCAGAGTGTGTGAGTGTGTGGGGGATGCCCGGTGCAGACGAGTCTGCTGTATCCTGTTTTTGTAAAGGGCTTTTCCTCTTAGTAGTTGTAGTGAAAACAAACATGTGGGAGAACAATGGGATTTTTTTTCTGTTTTCCTGTATTTTTAAATACAATTTTAAAAGTCTATTAAAATTAAATATATTGTGTTAACAAAAAAGGGATACCTGCATGTTAATGAGGAAAAGAAGTGTAACTATGTGAACATGCAATCACAAGCCCAAAGGTCATTTGCCTTCCTGATCTCAGCCTGTGTTTTTTTCTGTTGAAAGCCTATTCATTAAATACCTTGCGAAAACAGGGCACTGGTAAAGCAGAACAATGCCTGTGCCATAAAGCTGTTATCTCTACTAAAGGAGAGTCAGCTTCACACCCCAGAGAAACACCCTGGCACGATGCTGGGACTCTGCAGCCTTCTGAGTCATCATCTCAGCGGGGAGCAAAGGGGAGTCCACAGAAAGGATTTCCTTTCTCCAGATTAACCTGGAGGATTTTCCTTTGTTGTGTCTAAAATATTTTTCAATAAGCAAATAAGAATAATTCTAAATGCTGTGAAAATGGAGGCAATAGTGAGATTAAGTCTTTCCAGGAGTAAAACTTAGAATACCTCTGCACAGAACAAATTGCCCTCAAGGAAACAGGGACTGTGAACTCAGTGACAAGGTACAATCTAACAGGTGGGACAACCACTTTCAGTAGTTCCTATTTATATTATGTGTGTTTTAGAGAAGCATTTTTCCATATGCAGTGGTGAAGGATCTACCATAATAGGAGGATAAGGGTACAGTTAGTTGTTCACACGGTGTAGTTGCTCCTACACTGTATTTCTCTGGGGTTTGCCTAGCTGCAGCTTTCTGCCAGTGAGAACTTCTCCCTCTGGGGAAAATTTCTGAGGACCCCCCTCTTCTGACACTGCTCTTCCCCCTGCAGGTGCTGCAGACCCTGGCCTCGACCTTCTCAGCAGCAGATTAGGCTTCTGGAGCCCTTTGCTACAAGGTGGGTTTCCTGTTCCATCCTCCTTGCTCTCCCTTTCCTTCTTGTCTTTCCTGAGGGGGCTGCCACACCTGGGTGCAGTTTCCCAGTAGGTTTATATGGGATGAGGTTATCTGCGCCATTAACGAGGTGCAGTATCCGGCTGACAGAAGAGAAACTTGCACTAGACCCAGAAAGATAAGAGACAATTTTTACTTTTAGAAGTGACCACATCCCAGGTGCTCTGGGTATTAGAGGCTTCAGTTTGTTTTGTGTTTGGATGTCACAGTTTATTAAATGATGCCCTGTTGTCGCTGGTGCCTGAATGTGGCCTCGTGGGGACACCAAGGGGGGGACACACCTTCTGGACCCCGTCCGTCGATAGGCAGGTGGGAAAGGCTGAGGACATCTCGGTGGGACCAGATTTCACCCCAGCATGTTCCATTTCTGTTGAGATCAAAGCGCTTTGTGAAATTGATATGAATTTCAAGGGATTAATTTAAGGGCGGAAGCAAGAAATAAGCTGCCATAGCATCAAAATACTGCATCCAACCCGGTTTGGGTGTAACATTTTGGCTTTATTTTGAAACAATGTATCCTTTCAAGAATTGGGATTGCTCTCATGCTGTTCTGACACGTAAGGCAAAGATGAAAAGTTCTGGAGTGCCTGAAATCGTCGGGAGCAGCTTTTAACCATCCTCCTCCTGAGAGCGGATGGCATGGGGATCCTGGCTCTGATTCACGATAGTGATGCTGAATTTAAAAATCCTTTCAAAGCAGAGCTCAACCTTTCTCACAGCTGAATGTTGAAGCGGTAATGTGGGGAACAAAGAACACTTAGTGTAAACATTTAGCCCGTAGTGAATAAATTACACCTTGGTCTTACAGTCAGGGTATCGGTGACAGCTCCTACAGCCTGTGCCCTTCCCCAGTAACGCGCCAGAACGGAGCAAATATACATCGGTGGGGAAAAAAAAAAGACTTGTCTGTTGTCAAAGAGCCCAACTGCTGTCAGCAAACATATTGTGGGAATATGAATCTGGAAACAAACAGATCATTAGAGGGTGAGTTAAGGTTTTGTGTTTTAATTCTAAACATGTTGAGTGAGGGAACCAGAGACATGAAATGCCAGGAAAACTCTGCACCAGAAGGGTTGGGTTTTTTTCTCTCTAATGAAAGCTGGTATTTTTATTGAATGCAAAGTGCTTTGGGTGGCAAAGATGGTTACATATGGAAAAGATGAAGTTCCATTTGTTCTGGAGGATTATGAAGATCACTTGATTAGAAGTAATGTTGCACTGATGCAAGTTTTATGTTCCTTCCTTTGTGGAAATTATTAATGTGTTTACAGAACCTTATTAACAAGGTTCAATAATTTTCTGATGTTAAAAAGAGAACATATATACGGGCAATGTCTGCCTGCACAGAGAGTAGAGACTTGGGCTTCTGCAGTCGCATCTCTGGTTGGATTATGTTTGTGCTTTGCTCTGTTACAACTACAATGGGGTTGAGAAAATAAACTGCCTTCCCCAGTTGGAGTGTGCCAGGGGGCAGAGCCTGTGCCAGGGCTATGGTGCTGCCCACCCTGCTCTGACAGCTGGAGCCACTTGGGCTGAGGACTGTCAGGAAGCTGGGGAGCCAGAGGACCTCTTTGTATGTGTCCTGTGAGGACGTGACAATCATCTGTGTAGTGCTGAGAGGGCTCTGCCATACCCAGTGTTTTAGGGCAATGCATTCCGAGGTGGCAGAGTGGTGGGAATGCTGCAGGGGGAGAGAGAGTCAGGCCCGGTCCCTTGGTGAGATCCTGCATCCCCTGGGGTGGACCAAGCGACGATGACTAGGCTTGTGCCTCTTCTGGCTTTTCATTGCTCTGATATATCTTAAAGGTCCCATCCCCTGTGGGGGATCCCATCCCTGCTCTGTAGGGACAGTGGCAAGGCAGTCTGTGTCCTTGTGTATTTTGGCAGATGGTGAAGCTTTGGTCTCTCAGGAAAAAGCTACTTTGGTGTCTCTCCTTCCTATAGCCAGACAGCTACTGTCTTGGCCCTATAGCTGTTCCCAGGGCAGCCTGAGCTGCCTCGTTGTTCTGAAGGTTAGGTCTAGGGAGCAGCAGGACATCTCCACCTCAGAGCGCATCACTGAGCCCACATGGACCTGAAAGTCTTCAAAGGCTGTTTCTCCATCCAGCATCTATCCCTGGAATGCTTTCTTCAGACAATAGCAGCTCTGCATGCCTCTGCCTTTAATGGTTTCCTGCATGTTGTCATGCTAATGAAAATTGAAAATCTTCTGACATGGTCAACATTGTCCACCTGCTCCTTTCTCTCCAGTACTGGCCAAGCACATCCTGATTTTTCCCCAAATCCGAGGATCTGCTTCCTCTGACACTCTGAGGATGAATAACCTGGGCATAAATAGGAGAAGAGGTGTGAGAAAACATTCCTTTCCCAAAGTCTTCCACAAGATAGATTTTTGGGGTAAATACCCCTGCAAAGCCAAGTCACAGCCTCAGGAGAAGTTTGTGGCCAGGGACACCCTCCCCCTGGGGATGATGGAGCCTGAACTTGGAGGTGGCTTCAGCTGCCCCTGCTGCTCGTAGTCCCTTCACTGGAGGCTTTCCCCGTGCTGAGAGTGCATCTTCTCACTCCCGGCCCTTTGGCTGTGGTCAGGCCTCCACTTACTGCAATGTTGCATTTATGTGCTGTTAATTTTATAGTGAGGCAGAGGTTGATCAATACTTTCTGCTGTTTCCTGCCATCTCCTGCAATGCTGCTTCAAATTGTAATTAACAAACCAGCTTCCCCTCCCTCCAAAAAACCCCAGCCAGCTCTCTGACTCCAGCCCAGCCCTCAGGGTAGCAATTTTGGGGGATGCATGGGACACCGATCCTTGTCACAGGGTGAAAGAGCAGCTTTTTGCTGCCCTGCTTTTCCACCCAGGAGGGAGCAGGAGATGCTGGGCTGTAGTGAGAAGATACCAGAGGATAGCTTCAGAAAATCTGCCCGTTGGGATGTGAGGCTGCGTTCAGAAGTGGTAATGGCCAGGATAATGTGTTGTTTATTGCAAACAGGCATCTGCAGTGTCCTTGAAGGTCTGGATGTCCGACAGCCCTGCTACACACATCAAAACCCCTGTTAAGAGTTTCAGTCCCACATTTGGCCTCCAAAGCCAAACGGTGATGGTATCACATTCGCTTTTCATTTCTGTGTGGGCACTGTGCCTGTGCAGTTATAACACAGCTGATTCTGATTTTCATATAGTTCATTGTTTACTTATGACTTACTATAAAGTTGAGCTTGTCTTATTTATGAGCAGCCATGAAGATATGGGATTTCATCCACTGGGTGATGACTCATTCATTGGGTTGGACTCTTTAGCTCCTAGTACGTGACATATTTTGGACTATTTTGGATGAACAGCATTTCTGCGTGAGCCCAAATTAAATGTGGTGAAGGGAAATAATTAGTTATTTGTTTTTAAAAGCATGTTTTTAGCTGGGTTTGTGCTGGTTCACTCCTGGCTGGTTCCACCAATGTGTATAAGGGCGGGGTGAGTGGCTGGATGGCTATGGTGGAGAGATGAGGAGCAGTGTTTTAGGGTCAGATGTCTAAACATGCCAGGGGAGATTTTGCTTTGTTTCTGCTGTAGAGGGAAAAGCTTCGCTGTGCTGGAGCAGTCAAAACTTTCTATGAACTTTAATGACTGCAACATTTCTTGTGCTGCTGCAAAGAATTTGAGAAACTAATTTGTAAAATCAGTCATAAAAACCTCATGTTCTTTCTGTAATGATAAAGCTCCTCGGCTGGAAAAAGAAATACAGACCTTCTGAAAGAACAGCTCGGCAGGAGAGTACTTTAACTGCTCTTGTCTGGGGCGTGCTTTCCCCTCCCGTGGGGGCGTCATGCCCAGTAAGTTGGGCTGGAAGGATTCGTGCACGGTCAGAAATGTCGCCCCCAGGAACGCTCAACCTACGTAAGGAAAATGAAAAGGTTTTTTTAAGAACCTTTTCCCCCCTTCCTCCTGCCTGCAGGTCTCACGCATGGGATAGGTACGTGGGAAATGCTGGAGGTTCTTACACCTTTACAAGTTTCCTCAGCCAGGAGCCCCGCCAGCAGAAATTTATGCCTCCATTTCAGCACGTAAGGATGCTTCCCAGCGCTTTCGGCTGGCGGATGGCTGGGAGGCAGTGGCAGGGCGTGTGGGGGACTCGCCATGACATAACCGCATTCCTGCGGCATTAGGAGATATTCCCAGGCCGCGGCAGGGGCAGCACATCCCCTTCCCTGCCTCCCACCCAGCCCCAGCTCGGGGAGAGCCAGAGAACCCTTCCCCGGACGCAGATTTCCCCGGTGCGGGTTTGGGGGGGAGGGGGATCTTTATGGAATTAAACTCGTTAACTGGTTTCGCTGGGGTTCGCCCCGCGGCTGGGAGCCGGCCGGTGCCCCGCGGGGCGAGGAGCGGCCGTGCGGGCAGGTTTGGGTGCCAGCGGCGGCAGGTCCCGGCCGGGGATGGTCCCGCCGCCCCGGGCACGGCCGTGGGCGCTGCGGGGCCGGGCGGGCTGGTGGCGGTAGATGGCAGCATTGGGAAGCGTTTGCGTGGGGGGGTTCGCCCGCCCCGGTGGCGGGGCGCGGGAGGCGGCTGCCCGCAGGGACCCCCTGCAGCCGCGGGCTCGGTCCCGCCTGGGGCACCCACTCCTGGTGGCCGTTGCCTCGCCGTGTCCCACAGCAAAACCGCTTCGTTTCTGTCCCCCAGATCACTGACAGGCTCTTTTATAGAATCATAGAAGGGACATCCAAAGGCCATCTAGTCCGACCCCCCCGCAGTCAGCAGGGACACCCCCAACTAGTTCCAGGTTGCCCAGGGTCTCCTTGAGCCTCACCTTGAATGTCTCCAGGGATGGGGCTTCAACCACCTCCCTGGGCAACCTGTTCCAGTGTCCTGACACCCTCACAGTAAATAACTTGCTCCCAATCTCCAATCTAAATCTGCTCTTCTCCAATTTAAAGCCATTACCCCTTGTCCTGTCACTGCAGGCCTTTGTAAACAGACTCTCCCCAGCCTTTCTGTAGCCTCCTCAGGTACTGGAAGGCCGCGATTAGGTCTCCACAGAACCTTCTCTTCTCCAGGCTGTACAACCCCAGCTCCCTCAGCCTGTCCTTGGAGCAGAGGTGCTCCAAACTCCTTATCATTTTTGTGGCCCTCCTCTGGACTCGATCCATCAGGTCCATGTCCTTCCTACATTGTGGGCTCCAGACCTGCACACCGTGCTCCAGGTGAGGTCTCACCAGAACAGAGTTATTCTCCGGCCTTGGGCTGAAGTACCTCTACAGTGTCCTTTCATCTTCCAAGGCCGGCAGCTAAACGGGCTTTGCACTAATTAGTGTTTCTAAGAACGCTTAAAAAGGTTGGGATTTGCCAGGATGGGAAACTACGAACTGCACCGGCCACTGCTCTCCTGCCTCGAGCCTTCCAGCCTGGAGCACAAATGGCAAAGCTCTTTCCCAGTTGCACTTCACCAGTTTGCAACCACTTCATCACACACACCCTCTTCCCTCCCCCCCAGCCTTGCTACTGGAAACTTGCTGTTGTCAAGGAACCAGGGAGAGGATTTTTGCTTTGCAGAAGGAAAAATTGCTGCTGCCGTGAGGACTACAGAAAACACAGTGGGCCAGCGCCAACCCGGTTTGGCACATGGCCGGGCACACCACCCCTGAAGCTGGAGAAGGAGCAGGAAGAGAAAGGCTCCTGTGGGGCTGAGCCAGCCTGTGATGGGACAGGGCATGGCTTGTCCATCTGTACAGAGCTCCCAGACCCTGGGCTGCGGTTGCACTGAGGTTACCATGCCAGCTGGGCACTGGCAGCACCAGTGTGTTACTGGTCAGATTTGTGCTTTTCTCACAGGAATGAAGGTCTCGCTGCTGGCTCTTTCCATCTGTTGCTCCCAGAGAGACAGAGGTAACGCGAGGGGGGCTGGCACTCGCCCCCTCAGCCTGACCCTTTTTAAGGCACAGTCATACCAGGAGCTTGCCAGGCAGCGATGGCTGGTGCCGCAGGACCGAAGTCCATGCTGAGAGGAGGAAAAGTTTAGATACGAAGTCCAACAAGGAGAGATATCTGGAAGACCATTGCCAGGTGGAAAGCAGGAGAAGGAGGCTTCTTGTGGGTACACCTGACCCTTATGATGTGTGTTGCAAACTAGGGGGTTTCTGTTCCCCAGAGGAACTGCTGCCACTTCCCTCCCTCTGAGACTTGAGCCTCAGAGAGGCCAAAACCAAAAAAGGGCCATTGGAGGCGCCTGGGTGGCCACCGCACTGTGCCTGTGCAAGCATCCAGTGCCTCTGAGAGGGCAGTGGTGATAACCCACAGCTTTGCAGGGCTCCTGCAGCCCTTCCTAGGCCCCCGTGAGGTCCCTGCTGCCAGGGCTTCTGGGGCTCCCACATAGCATGGCTGGCCTCAGCTGGATGGCCTCCAACCTGCTGTAAAGGTAAAGCCACTTACCTAAGGCTGCCATATCTGTACCTCGTTCCTCCCTCTTCCTTCTCAAACACCATCATTGCAGCAATGGGGCAGCTGGGACTAAAGCACGGTGACCACCCTCAAGAAAGGAGCTCAAGCCATGCCCCAACCCTGTTCCCCTGTTACATTTTGCTCTTGCTCACTCCAGTTAGCAGGACTGGGCTTGGTAGAGCTCCTTGTTTCCCCTCTGTAAAATACCAGCCTCTCCGTTGGTGTTTTAACCTGTAGGGAAGCCACAATCCACTATGCATTACAAAGACAATGTTCCTTGCTGGGAGCACTGTACCAGATGGTTGATGTGAAGAGTGATGCCAGCCACTGCAGTGTGTCTGAATTGCCCTTTGAAATATGCTGGTTTTTGATTGAAAAGGATCTATATTTACTTTTGGTCCTTTTCAATCAGACAGCAGGTGATAGGGCTTATTCTTGGTAGTATGTCCCATTTTAGGTCTCTGTCAGGCACACAAAGAGCAGGCAATGCCAGCTGCTCAGCTAGTGCCACCAGTAACACCTTTATGATGCAATTTTCTCCCAGTAGCATAGGGGGCATATTGCCTTTTTTTTTAGCTGTTGATTTTGGAGCTGCTTTGCAAAAGCCAGGAATCACTGTTATACTCATTTTACAGTGAGATAGGCAGGGACACAGGAATTGCAGGTTTTGCCCTGGGAGACAAGGCCAGAGCCAGAGCAGAGCAGGGGTCCTTACAGGGGAATCTCAGAGTTTTTAGGAAAAGCTTATTCTTGAAAAAGCTCCTGAAAATAGGTACGGCCCACATCATGCTATGGGGATGGGTGATCCGCTCTGCTTTCTTGCTGGCCTGTTTTCTCCCATCTAGGGCTCCAGTTTTTCTGGACAAACCCTGTGAAGCTGTCCCTGGACACCCAGTCCCCCAGTTCCTTCTGGGGGCTGTACCAGCACACAGCCCAGGGCTTCTTGAGCTGCTGCCTTCCTCTTGCCCCCTCCCAGGTTGTGGCACCTCCCATTATTTTCTGGGACAGCAGCCCTTTTTCCCCAGCTGGTGCTTCTTGCACCTGCACGCCCACCTCCACCTTTCCTCCTCACAGGGTGTTGCTGGGCAGAGATAAGGCATGGGACATTCTATTAAGGGCAGAAGTGATTAAATTGCTCAGAGGAAGAGTGGATCGAGGCTGGTGACTGCTGGCCACGTCTGAGTCCTTGTCTTCCACCTTATATTATTCCTGATTCTCACCCAAATCAATGTGATTTCCACAGAGCTCTCTGTCTTTCCTTCTGATTCTGCAACATGTTTAAAAGGTTAGCTGCCTTTTAAGCAGAGAAATGCCCCCGAATACACAGCCTCACACATACGAGCATTTATAGAGGAAGTTAAATACCCTAATGGCTTGGCTGGATCAGGACCAGGCTGCCAGCACCGCACTGGGCTGAGCAGCAGAACAATGTAGGGCCCTTATGTCCCAGCCAAGGCTTATCAGCCCATGTAGGGGCTTATAAAATAGCTTTCAAAATGAGTCAGTAGACTCAACGCTTCTTATGCAAGATTTCTGTCTGGGAATATTTTTGTGAGAAAGGGGTTTTTTTTAAAAAAAAAGGAGAGTGACTTCAGCCTTTTGCAGAAAGCAACTCCACTTACATTGTGGGGCTTTGGGGTTTTTTTGTTAATTATTCACCACCCTGAGAGGACACCGCAGCAGGGACAGCACGGCGTCGTGCCTTCCTTCTGAAACAGCCGGGGGGAGCGTGGTCTCACTCGTGGTTCCACTCGCTCTGTGCACGGGCATTCTCATCCGTGTGGCTGCCACATCCAGGGGAGCACACGCTCCAGAAGACCCCAAAGGCCTCCCCCTTTGGCTGCACGGTAGGTCAACAGCTCTGTTTATGTCACACAGAAGGGCTTTGGTTTGTTTAAAAAATATACAGTGTTCCCTGGGAAAGCGTTCCTTCCTCTGCCTCACCCAGCTCTCCCAAGGAGGAGCTTGGCCGCTGCTCCGCAGTCAAACACAACTATCCATCTGTACCCCAGGTTAAAGCAACACCCAAAGTGTGACCAGGGAACACCTGGAATTCTGTGAAGTCCACGAGCTCTGGCAGATGTGAGATGTTTTGTTCCAATTTTACACCGTCACTCCTGCGAACTCCAACTCACAGAGTAAAAACACATGAAAGAAGCTCAAACCCCGAGGAAAAAAAAGGGTGAACCCTCTTAGGATGGTTACTCTGAATGCAAACACAAGCAGTAGGTGAAGCTGGGAGCAAGCACAAAAAATGCCTAATGAGGACGGTGCCTGCGGTATCTGATCGGGGCAGGAAGCTGTGATTAGCCGCACACTGGAGCATTGTGTGCCTTTGGATAGGGTCTGACTTCCCGGGTCGTGAAATCAGATCCTGAGTTATTTTAAAAATGAGTTGCTCTTTCAAATTATTTTGTGTTTGATATGCCAAGTCACATTTATTTGGGTAAGCTGTGTTTTGCTCAGACACCCACAGCGTGGCCGTGGCTGCATTCCTGGTGCGCCGGGGGGGTCGGTTCTGGCCGGGAGCAGGCGCTGCTGTGGGGATGTTTGCACTGCCAGGCATCGTCCTCGGGTACCAACACAACTTTTAGTTGGATTCTGCAAAGACAGAGTTGGCTATCCATGGCCGTGAGCATGCCTTTTTTTCACTTAAAACCGTCTTCACAAATGAGAAGCAAAATGAAGTTCATCAATCAGAAAAATGGATGAACCTGGAAAAATAGATTAACTTTGCAGCATTTCCATAGGAATAACAGCAAGAATATTTTGGACAAAGAAACAAGGTGAATTCCTGAATGAGACAAACTCACAGGGAAAGCCCTGTCTTTGCTCATCCTGTATGTGCTAAATAGATTCCAGTTTGGTTGTCTCCCCTGATTTCAGCTGTCACAGGACAGCAAAAAGCAGAGGCAGCCTTGCTCTTGGGCTGTTTGCAGCCTGTGTCAAAACCAGAGCTTTAAATTCCAGCTGCGAGCCTCTCCAGGATCCAAAACAACAGCAGCACTGTAAGTTCTGGCAAAGCACTGTGTTTGCCAGATGGATGGCTGCTTTTGGCACCAGTTTCAGCTTCTGGATACATATTTAATGCAGCAAGACATATATATATACACATATATAATGCAGAAAGACCTCTATATACAGAAGAAAAATCATATTCTTCCAGACACAGACAGATGAAAAAAATGGACCAGACACAACTGCTACTACAAGCAACTGTTGCCTAAAGAGACTTTTGATTGATAGATTTCCATACAACTTCCAGGATGAAGGCTTATATTTTTCAGTACATTTCTAGGGATTTCTCTGCCTAAAGACATCCCTCTGTCCGATGAACTGCTGCTGCGTGCTCTCGTATTGCTGTCTCTCCTGGATAACAGAGGCAGGAGGAAAAAGAAGGTGGAAAAACTCAGAACAAGTTGTATCAAATGTCCTAGCCAATATTTGTATAATGCAGAACTCCTTTGCCTTCCATGGAGTTGCTGAATAAGGAAAACGTGATCCATGACGCAATCCATTGAATTCATGCTTTGACTTGAACGACTTGTCTGGGTTTTGCTTCGCTTGGTAGCGACCGCGGTAACAAAACAACGGGCTTAATGACTACTTTATCTATCAAGAAGAAACACTTCTATTGTCTTTTAAAACTCAGTAAATAGTGTACCTGGAGAAGAAAACATGCAGTGTGTTTGGAAACCTTTGACGTAGGAGACTGGGTGCTGCTCCCAGGGACCTGGCTGTGATTGCTGAGCCAGGGTCGGTGCTGCTGGCCGTGCGACAATGCCATTTATGGTCACTTAGTCATGAAATCCCATCCAGTTGTGCTGTCTGTGGCTTCTGAAAAACCAAACCTTTAACTACTTTGAGCCTTGGCTTCTCTGTCTTTAAAGTTAGTGGCTGAGTGGTGGATTAGCGGCTGAGTCTCCCCGTGGCGCTGCGAGGATTAGCATCTGCACGGTGTTTTGAATGTGCTATAATTTATTTTATGGCATTTGTTGCACATGGCTTTTGTTGCAGCGCACAATGCTTTCCTGTGTTTGGATAAGGCTATTATGTGCCAAAAACTTATAAATATTTAAAATCTCCTGATAAATTTCTAAAGCTAGCTAGGTGCTATAGCCCATGGTCCAGTTGTTCCTTTTTCCAAGTCATTGCCCTGACAACTCCCAAGCTTCGACAGCCCTGGGGTACAAACCCTCAGGGTGCTATGGCTTTGACAGAAGCTTTTGGAAAGGATGGACGCATCTTGCTGGCTTTTCACCACACGTTTCTGCTGAGATGTGACGCACCTTCAAAGTCTTTTGTGTGTGGTCAGCTGTAGTGTGGGAAAAAAATCAGTGCTCTTCTGCAAACCACTGAAATCTTTGAAAGATGACATTTCTAGTTGCACAGATGCTCAAAGAGACAATAGCTGAACCATGATCTGCCAGTGGTGGAGGAAAGCCCTTCCACCTGCGAAGGCTCAGCCCTGAACGCTCAGCCACAGCCCATTCCTGCTCTAAGCAAACCGTGCAGATGTTGGATTAACATTTGATATTCATTCTGATTCTTGTCCTCTTACGATCAAAGCAAGCTGTTGCTGAATAACGCAGAGAACACGAACGGTGTCCCAAATGGCTGGGATCACTCATAAATAGCCCGTGGTTAGGAGGAATCCAAGAACATATCATCACATGAGACCGTGATAAAGTCGATTACCCCGAAGCAGACATCAGACTTCATTAGTCACCCCATCATGAGCTGCCTGTCCACTGATGTCAGCGAGGGGATGCGCTGCCGCTCCCCACACCCTTCTGCTTTTGCAAGCCAGGCTGAAACAGACCTTTCCTGAACAGAACAGCCGGTGGTCAGAGCTGCTACTTCCCCCTACTTTTAGGATGCTCCAAAAAACTAATGGCAAATGTCCACCGCGGATTCCCACAGAACGCTTCCAAGGCCCCGAAAGATGTGATGAAAAATCTGTGCTGAGATTAAATTTCCATTAAGGATTATCACGGATTCCAGCAAGAGCAGCAGCAGACCCGTAAAGGCCAGCCAACTTTTATTTACCTTTACAGTTTAAACTGAGCTCCTAGATTTTTTTTATTCCTGTCTACGAAGTAGGAATTCACTCCCTGCAAATTCACAGAGCCTGGTGTTTCTGGTTTGAGAGACATTTTTCAGTGTCTTTTAGCTAAAAATAGAGAAACCAAATGCCATCACAATTCATTCCATTTGACAAGGATGTGTTTTCGAATGCAAAATACTCTAAGCCATTCTATGATACAGCGTTAAGTATGTTGCAGTGAAAGATGTCTGCTGCTGAATAAACAGGGTCTTGCAGTGAATTATCATGAAGAGGGAGGAAGAGTATTTTTAAAACAGTGGAAAAAATTCAATGCTGTGCTTTTGCAACTACTTAAAGAGAACCAAAAAAGCAATGACAGTGTTCTTCCTTCCTTATAACTGCATCTAGTGAGCAAAGGAAGAGCCAGGATGGAAAGATCCTCATCATAGAGCACAACCTAAAAGAAAAAATATCTGCCCCAGAGCGCAGTGTTGAAATCTCCCTCCCTCTCTGCATATACATCCAGACAAACATCTACCCATATAAATATACACATAAGGTATTTCTGCAAGGCATACGTTCGTTCATTTGTAATAATATACAGCACCAAGATGACATTCCAGCAATCGTGGATTCACAGGTTAGCTTGTTTTTACTTCTTTGCCTCCTGAAAAAACTGAAACGTGTTCACTTGTGTTAAAGTGTCATCCAACTTTATTTCAAAGGAAATCCATTTTTTCAGGCCAAACATGACCCCAAGAACAACCTGATCAGAGGGCAGCACAGAGGGGCTCTCTCATCGCAAAGGAGGAAGAGGCATTGGTGCCAGCGGAGCTGCCTGGCACAGCAGTCACTGCCACCGTCGGGTGACACACTGGTGGCCAGGCCAGGCTCCCAGACACGATGACTCTCCTGATCTCAAACACCTGTGCAGATGATGGTGGGCACGCTGGGGCTGTCCCCCTCCATTGCTCAGACCATGACTGGGATGGTCATCTGGGAATGGTAAAGAAGAAAGGAAGGAAGGAAACAAGATCTGTTCCTCAGAGCAGAAACGATTTCGGTTTTTTTTCATTCTCTTCCCATAAAGCAGTCTTTGTTTCCCAATAATCCTGAAAGCAACCAGGATGCAAAAGGCCCAATTCTGTTCAAGAGCCCTGTGATGCACAGGGAAGGGCAGCTGCCACACGGGCTGCTGCACCCAGACCACCAACATCCCAGCGATCCCACGTGGTCCCAAGCAGCAATAACCCCAACTGCACCACTGCCCTTCTCCCGAGGCTGGGTTTGCAGCTGGGTTTACAGCTCCGTGCCAGCGGTTTCTGAGTGCTTCACCTCTGGTTTTGTGCCTGAATGCTGCTGGCGGGATGGATGGACAAAGTGGTAGAAAACCACTTGGAGAAACTGCTGTCCTTACGTGTGCAGAGCGTGTTGTTGCACAATATGTTGTTGGGATGAAATTTTTCTTTGATGGGTCTAATGGAAAAGATGACCTGTATTGAAAATTTTAGCTAAATATTTAAGTTAAAAATGAAGGTACTTTCCCCTGCCTTTTTCCTGTTTAACTTTGATTCGCTTCTTTTGCTAAGGAAAAATGACTGAACCTTCAACTTTCACTTGGCCTGGGCACAAAAGGATACTAAAGAGGGTGTGCATTACTAGGTGTGGGAGTGGAAAGGAAATAAAAATGGTATAAGCAATCAGATTATCCGGATGTGGAATAGCTGCTAAGGAGTCCCAACCCAGGCCAAAGTCGATAAGCAATTAGCATTTATTAAAAGATGAAGTATAGAATGATGGGAGAAAATCCCTTGAAAAAGGGCTGAGCTCCATGTTTCCAGCTGCTTCCCCTGGGCTGGACCAGCCCGTGCTGACGGCAGAGCTGCTGGTGGAGGCACCACCTGCCCTGGCTGGGGCACCCCTATGGCATGTCACTGACTTTGCTCTGTAAATAAAATCACTCTGTTAAAGTCAGTTTTTATTCGAATCCTTCTTGCTGCCTGGCTCAATAATTTCAGGAAAGGGCAGTGGCTGCTGTGCCATCATTTCAGCGTATTAAATCTCCTCTCTGATTTCTTTGATAGCTTTAAAAAAGGTGAATGCTGCCTGAATGCTGCCTATTGCTTGGGGAGCAGTGGAAGTTTAGGCAGAACTCCCACTGACTCCATCTTCATCTTTGTTTCTTTCTTATTTTTTGGTGAACAAATTTATCTAATAAAACTTGCGTAGCGTGGGGGAGAAACCACAGTGCCATGCTTTAGTAAAAAGGATTTAGAAGAAAAACTCTTGAAAGAAAATCACTGCTATTCTAATTTCAGTGGCGAGAGCTATGCTCATTTAATTCAATTAGACTTTATTGATTGTGTCTTAATGGATTTTTTTCCAGACTCTCACATCTTTCTGTGCAACGGCCTTGATGTAAATAGATACACAGGCATAAACTTTGCTTGACATCGTTGGAGCAGCGTCCGGCAGCAGAGCCAGGTCTGTAAGTGTGTGCAGGGGCATCGGTGCCCGAGGGGAGGGCGAGTGGGTGGGCACAGGCTTCCCCCAGGGCAGGGACAGCTCTCTGAAGCTTTCACTGACCAGTAAGTGTCAAGAGATATCTGGGCAGCCTGCAGAGAGCCAGCAACTGCAGATTGGGTAGTTCTGTTGACTCCTTGCTGTCATCAGATGAGTCAGTGGCAAGTCACAGTCCTGTATGTCTGCAGGGAGTGGCACAGAGGAAATCAGCCACAAAAGCGGGGGGGGGGGGGGGGGGGGGGGGGAGAAAAAAAGAGAGAGAACCTCCCGAGAATTCAATTCAATTACTTGATTGCATTTTGAAGTGTCTATTTTCTTTAAATGGTCGATACCAGAGGGTGCTCTCCCTCAGATGTGGGGGGTCACCACCACCCCCTCCTGACCCGGGCTGTCCTTTGCACAGCGGTCCTGGTGGCTGCAGATTTCACAGACGTGCAGCAGCGAAACCCTCCCCAACCCCCGGAGACCGGGCCCTGCCGGCCTCCCCCACCGCTGGGTCGCCCACCCATGTCCCCCCCCCCCAACCCCAGCCGCTCCATGCTGGGTGGGTCGCCCACCTGTGGTCCCCCTACGCCCCCAGATGCTCCCCGTCGGGTGGTGCTGCCTGTGCTGCTGGAAGGGTGCTGTGAGTGGGTGTCAGCTATGCTTGTGCCCTACTGCAAGGGGGCTAGCACCCCCGGCCACTCACTAGCCCAGGTGATTCGCTCTCCTGCCTTTGCGCCGGTGCCACCGGGGGTGCGCAACGCAGCTTGTGCCCCGCTGCTGCACCCCAGGCACGGCTGCACCCCACGAGTCCCGCAGTCCCGGGGGTGCCCGGGGCTTAGGGGGAGCCGGCGGGGCTGCGGGTCCGGCAGCGCCCCCCCCACCCCCTCCTCCGCGGGGCCGGTGCGGTGGGGCGCGGGGGCTGATGCAGCCGAGGGCGTGCCGCTGCCGGCGGATAAAGGCCGGGCGGCGGCGTGGGGGCCGGCGCAGAGCTGGGGAGCGGAGGAGCAGTGCGGAGCCGGGCGGGAGGAGAAGACGAAGAGGGAGGAGGAGGAGGAAGAAGAAGAAGCGGCGGGATCGGAGCTGCCGTTGATCGCCGTACTCCCTCCCCACAGGCAGGCGGGGCGGATCGCATCGCGGAGGAGGAGGAGGAAGAAGAAGAGGAGGAGGCGGAGGCGGAGCGGAGCCGCGCCATGAGCACGCAGGCGCGGGGCCAGGCCGGGCGCAGAGCGGCCGATCCCGACGGCGAGATGCCGGCCACCGAGAAGGACCTGGCGGAGGACGCGCCCTGGAAGCGGATCCAGCAGAACACCTTCACCCGCTGGTGCAACGAGCACCTGCGCTGCGTCAACAAGCGCATCGGGGACCTGCAGCACGACCTGAGCGACGGGCTGCGCCTCATCGCCCTCCTGGAGGTGCTCAGCCAGAAGCGCATGTACCGCAAGTACCACCAGCGGCCCACCTTCCGCCAGATGCAGCTGGAGAACGTCTCGGTGGCCCTCGAGTTCCTGGAGCGGGAGAGCATCAAACTGGTCTCTATCGGTGAGTGCATCCCCGGCCGGTGGGTTTTGTGGTTTTTGGGGTTTTTTTCATTTTATTGTGTTGGTTGGTTTTTTTTATCCCTCCCCCCTTGCACTGGACCTCTGCCCGCAGAGCGGGGATGGTGCTGCCGGCCGGGCTCCCTGGGGCTCCGGGGTTGGGAGATAAGGAATCGCTGCTCTTTCTTCCTCTACAGAAGAAGCTTTGGGTGTACAGCCTTGTGTTGGGCTAAAGCTCTGTGTGCTGCGGCACCCGGCTGTCAGGGCTGTCCCATCCATCTCAGCTTCTCTCTCAGCCACTCTTTTGTAGGTGAGGCTTGGCTTTCAGGTCTTCTCCTCAAGAAGCCCAATGCCAGAGCATATTCTCTCCCCGTGCAGCACATTTCCCCGAGTGCTGACACCTCCGACAGCCCTGGCAGGAGATGTGTCCGGGATGATGCTTGCCCCAGCCTGTGTCCAGGGTGCGGGGTCTCTGGCAGGGTGCTGGAGCCTGGCTGCTGTGGGGTGAGCTGCAGGGAGATACACGCTACCATGGGTGGTAGACGAGCATAAGGAGGTTTTTGTTGATCACTAGAGCCCACTAGATGATGCCAGTGTTCAGGTTAATGTGGATGATTGCTTAAGTGCAGTTGCAGCTTCTGAACAGACTGCACTTTCTCCTTAATCTTTCTGCTGTGGCAGAAAATGCACAAGGAGCTCTGTTAACTCCTGGAGGCGGGTGGTTTGAGCTAATGCCTGCCCTGGCTGGCACTGGGTTTGACTGTCTATGCCATGCTGGGGGGGCCACTGCTAGATAACTGGTGGGCTGCTCAGGGAGTTAAAAGCTGTTGGCATACATGGATGTCAAATTGCAGATGATCCCTCAGGAATGCATGTGGTAACTGTTTTGGGAATAGCTCAGGTGTGGCTGCAACAGCACTCTGTAAAGCAATAATTTGAATGCCTGAGAGATCTCTGGGAAGGAATGTGAATGTCTTTTCTAGCTCTTTGCCAGATAACTCTAATTACTGCCTCCTGATGACTCTGGCCTCAATGAATTGCACAGCTGAATTTGGGTGAGTGCAGCTCTGCTCTGCTGCCTAAAACTCTTGGCCAAGGTGAAAGCTTCAGCGGCTTTAGCTATAATAGCAAGAAAATAGAAGCTTTTCCAGTTTGGGAGAGACCTGGTCTCCTCTGGAAACCTGTGGCTGGGTGGAGTAGGTGGGCACCCTGTTGTTCCTCTTTCCTGACGTGTAAAAGCAGCTTTAGAGAAGTGGGGACTGTTGGGTCCCGAATGGCTGATTATCCTCCTGGGGCAAAACAGTAACTAACGAACTTGCAGCTGGGAACGGAGCTGGTGCTAATTATTTACTCCAAGATGCATTCCCTTCGCACACAGTGGGATTTGAGTTGCAGCTGCTGACTCCTGGGCTGAGCTTGCCTTTGCCTATGTCGGAGCTTACCTTTCTTCTTCAGCGCTGGAGTAGCTCCCTCCAGCCACAGGGCTAACGCCAGGCCAGTGCTCCCCTCCTGTTCTATTGTTTGCCCTAGAAAAATATCACTACTCCAGCTGCCTTCCTATTTGTCTGTGGGACTTCCCGAGGGCTGCGGGTTTGGGAGATCAAGGTTAGTGCGGTCAGGCCTGGCTTCCAGCGACTTCCTTTGCAGCAGCAGCACCGTTCCCGTGCAGGGTGAGACGGGCTGGCCATAAGTGTTTAGGACTTGTCTAATTGTTTTGCAGTTTACTTGCATTGTGTTGGCTATTAAAACCAAAACAAACAAACCAACCCCAAAACCTGATCCCCAAAAAAACCACACCCAAAAACCTCCAAACAACAAGAAACCAACAAAAAACTCCAAAACAAACCCAAAAAACTTGTAGTTGAAGCTTTGGAGAATGAAATGGCTATGGCTGCGAGTGCCTTTGCCATGTCCCAGCCTCTGCAAGAAGGGGTTTACAGCTCCATCCGTGCTGCGCCACTAGAGCCAAGTGGTAGCACAGGAGCCCTACTATATGTACAGTCCTGGATAAACTGAAGCCTGGAAAAACTTCATGAACTCACTTTCTAAAAAAGACGTTCAGAGCAAGCCTTGCTCTGCTTCGTTTGGCTGAAGGGGCTGAAGCCCACACCACCTCTCCTGCAGGCATGGTGTCCCTGGGGTCACTGCCTTCCCCGAGTACATTTCTCCCTGTGGGTTCTGAAGAACTTGTTTTCTTGTTGCTTCTAGTTCTTCGTCTCTTCCTTTGTGGTGCTGAGCAAAACCAAGTCCATTGTGGGGTCTGGAGCTACGTACCAGTAAAGGCTTTTAGATAGAGAACTTTGATGACCAGGTTGTTTTTCAGGGCCTGGGGTGCTTGGGGCCAGCTCGGAGGCAAATCAGTTGGGAAAACCTGACAGCTGTGGCTGCTGGATTTTTGGCATTAATAATGCCATCAGACCTCTAAGTGGATGCAGTGCCTGTTCCAGTTATTATTTAACTTCCAGGAACGTTTTGGAAGCCATGTATTATGGCTCAGCTACTGCTGCTGTACTACAACCACACTTTTAAACTTTTTTCAGTAGCAAGCTTTTGGCATTCAATTTATCCATTTAAAATTAGTCTGCCTCAAGGCAAAGAAGTCCGTTTAAAATTATAGTGCTTGACCAGAACCCTTTCTGGATGCCTAGTTAAGAGTCCAACCTCTCCTGCTGCTGTTACCCCTCGTTTAGTCTTGGCCCAGAGTCTGTTGGTAGTTTCAAGATGCTTTTCTTTGAGGCATGAAGGGCCTTCACTTCAGTGCAGATGGGACCATGTGTGTGGTCTACTGTAAAACCAGCCATATAGCACATAGGTGCTTTGTGCCATCCAGCAAAGATGGGATTGAAAGCTCTGGAAAAGCTGTTGTTAGGGTAGGTAACTTCAACATGAAGGAGTTGACCAAATTGATAGCCTTTTATAATGGCATGACTGGCTGGGTAGATGAGGGGAGAGCAGTGGATGTTGTCTACCTTGACTTGAGTGAGGCTTTTGACACTGTCTCCGATAACATCCTCATGGGTAAGCTTATGAAGTGTGGGTTAGATGAGTGAACAGTGAGGTGGACTGAGAACTGGACGAGTGGCAGAACTCAGAGGGTTGTGATCGGTGTCAGTCTTGTTGGAGGCCTGTAAGTAGTGGTGTTCCCCAGGGGTCAGTACTGGGCCCGGTCTTGTTCAGTATATTTATCAACAACCTGCATGAGAGGACAGAGTGTACCCTCGGCAAGTTTGCTGATGACACAAAGCTGGGAGGGGTGGCTGACACACGCACAGAAGGCTGTGCTGCCATTCAGTGAGACCAGGACAGGCTAGAGAGGAACCTATTGAAGTTCATCAAAGGGCAAATGTAGAGTCCTACACCTAGGCAGAAATAACCCCATGCACCAGTAAAGGTTGGGGGCTGACTGGCTGGAAAGCAGTTCTGCATAGAGGGACTTGGGGGTCCTGGTGGACAGCAAGTTGCCCATGAGCCAGCAATGTAACCGAGAAGGCCAAGGCTATCCTGGGGTGCGTTAAAAAGGCCAGTAGTTTAAGGGAGGTTATCTTCCCCCTCTGGTGAGGCCACATCTGGAGTACTATGTCCAGTTCTGGGTTCCCCAGTTCAGGAAGGACAGGGAACTGCTGTAGAGAACCCAGTGGAGGGCTATGAAGGCGATCAGGGGACTAGAGCATCTCTCTTATGAGGAAAGGCTGAGAGAGCCTGGAGAAGAGAAGACTGAGAGGGTATCTCATCAATGCTTACCAATATCTAAAGGGTGGGTGTCAAGAGGATGGGGCCAGACACTTTTCAGTGGTGCCTGGTAACAGGATGAGTGGCAATGGTCCCTTCCAACCCTTACCATTCTGTGAGCCTTCTGCTCAACACAAGGTAGATGCTGGGCTACTCAAGTGTTAACAAGTATTAAGTTCAGCTTTTTTTTTTTTTTTTGTCTGTTAGACTGAGATAATTGCAGATTCCTGGGTGCTGAGTGGCATGCGGCGTGACAGGCGCTGTGGAGTAGGATGCCAGGAATGCAGGGCACAAGGGCTTTGCTCTTGGCTGAAGGAGCTGATTGACTCCACAGATTACTTTGTACGAGAGCCACATTGTGCCTTGGTAAAAGCTGCAGCAAGTAGTGGATAAGGGGGGGGGGTGAAGATAATTTGACACAGAGCTTGCCCCTGGAAACCCTGATACGAGGCAATAGGAGTCAACCGATTTAGCTCAGAAATAGAGGAGTCCAGTGTCTGAAGCTTGGCAGGTGGTTTTGGGCTGTGACCTGCCAAATTGCACCCAGACCTACAGCTGGCAGATCCTAGGTGTGTGTTCTGGTGCTGGTCAGTGCCCATTTGGCAGTTTCCTTGTGGCCACTGCTTTCCTGGCCAGTCCCGTGTCACAGGCAGGGGCAGGATGGGTGCTGAGTGGTTGGCTTGTTTGTTTGGTAAAACCTCAGTCTTGGACTGCGGTCAGATTGATCAGACTGAAAAACATGTAGTTTCCCGTGTTTCCCTTTGCTGGGCTGTGCTTTCACCAGGTAAGCGAGCAGCTCTGGCTTGTCTCCTGGCTGCGTGGTGTCACTGGGATCCGGTGCCAGCCCCAGCTACAGTTGTGTTCTTGTTTTTTAAGGTTTGTTTTTGTGGTGGTCCCAGATCCCACTGCAGTGCCTGGAGTGAGTTGAGCCATGCCAGGAGGGAGATGGGTGAGAAGGAGATGAGATTATAATTGTGGTCTGTTGGTATGTGCCTTGTGGGGACCTTGGTGGTCTTGGCATGTCCCAGCTGCAGGAGTACTTCTGGAAGGGCTGTCTGTTTCTGACTGAGCCTAACCTGCAGATCAGGTGTCTCTCTGGTTAATGATGGAGTACTTATGTATGAACCATGCTCTGCAGTGCAGACCTCCAGCATGCTCTAAAGATTAAAGTATCTTGGCCTGTGAGGTCCTTTGAGTACCCTTTTGAAATCTCATTTCAGGAAAATGGTTGAAAACCACCTTTCTTCCCTAGGCTGCTGATTTGTCACTGAAGGGTGACAAAGCAAATCTTAAATTTTTAGAGGAAAATTCATCATCTTTTCCAAAACTTGTTAAGTGTATTGTCCTGTAACACCTGGAGCTAGGTGCTTGAAAACTGAAAAAAGGAAAATGTGTGCTTAGCCTGTATACACTTAGGGTATCTCTCTGTCTCACTCCAGGTGCTATTAACACATCATAAGGAGGTAGTCAAAATACACTTGCATTTTGTCTGCCACTTACCTGTGACTTCCCTGGAGGCTGTTTTCTGGAAAATATCCAGTGTGTCTTGGAAACAGCTTTCTGCTTCTTGGAAATGTGATGCTTAATTCTTCCCCTTGAAAATTATTTTTGATAGACTGGCAGTGGGCCTCACTGCTGGAGCCTGGGGGTGGCTTTGGATTGTGAGGGTGGTTGGTCCCCTCAGAACCTTCTGTTTCAATAGTTGGACTGCTGGTGTAAAGCAAAAGTGACTCTGCATGAGCTTTTTGCTCCAAGTTACAGGAAATTTTAAGGTAGCTTACACAGACTGTTCTTGCATTCTTTTAAATATGAGCGGAAACTTGTAAAGTGATCAAACGTCACTAAAATTACTTGGGGCCAGTTAGACTAATGTGCTAAACAGCTTTTTCATTTAAGGCACTGGACACCATGCCAGCTATTCAAGAAGGACTGAAGTCTTAACTGCTCCATATTCTAATGCCGTGTCCTGTATTGACTTACATGGAGATGTTTAAATCTAAATGGGTCAGGATAACTTTTTCTAGCCTACGACTGTAATCTAAGAATGTGGCTAGCCTTGTGTGTGGCCATGCTTCTGTGTTGCCAGTATTGTTCAGTGTCCGCTCCAAGTGATGGGAAGTAAAACAATGATCTCTGAGTCCCCCAGGCTGCAGGGGAATTCTGTTTTCTCTCTCTGCCCCTCAGAAACAGGCTTTCATGTGCAGCTAGCCTGGGACGTGAACAAGGGCCTGCCAAGTTTAGACCACTAATACATGCTAAGCAAGTACACCAGAGTGAAATGGTGTGTTACAGGTGATGCTGGCGTGAATGCTCTGCTGTACTGTGATGCTTGCCAGGTCTCCACCACCAGTATTGGGTGGACCTGCCTGTGGACCTGTCTTCTTCACTAGCTGGTGTGGTACACAGCTCACAAATATGGTACCTGACCTGTAGGTCATTACAATAATGAAGAGAGAGCAACCCAAGGCTTGGCTCTGGTGGTGGGTACTGATGTGCCTGAAGAACCACTCCCAGCAGGTGTTGCTTACAAAGCATCAAGCTTGACTTCAGGTCTTGATGAGGTAGCCAGGCTTTTTATAGGGAAGCCTGTAGGACTTTGTGAGATTTTTCTTGCTTTTTGTGTGTGTGCTTTGATAGTACCATAGGTCTTTGCTATAGCCTTCACCATATGGAACTGCTTCCAAGGCTTAGTTTGTTGCAGGCTGAATTCATGCTGATGGTGGGACAGGAAACAGCTATGTGCCTTCATGTTGTGTTTGGAGAAATGAAATTAGCAGTTTTAATGAAAGTACTGTGCCTGTGAAACCAGTGCTAGCTGCCTCTGTATCTTTTCTCGATAGCAGTGTGTCTGTGGTAGAGGTGGATACTCACCCACCCATCTTGCAACTGCCGCCTGGGTGGGGTGAACAGAGCTGCCCTTGCTCTTCCTGGGAACTTGACCTCAGGTTCAGAGTTGAGTTGAGCAAGATCTGAGGTTCTCTCTTCAGTGGGCCAAGCAAGATCTGCCTGTTAATTTGAGTTAACACAATGAAGCTTGAGTGAGGTTTTTTTCCGTAGGTCTTGCTTCTGGGAACTTGGTGCAGGTTGCTTTTCCCCATAAGGCAAAAGTTTCTTGTATCTTGCATTCCCACCCGTTTGTGTTCCTCCTGAGGGAGGAACTAGTACTCTGTAATCTAATAGGGAAGGCACTGTCTTCCAGGTCATCATTAGGTGATAAATCATAGTTCCTGTACTCAAAAGCCTTGCAGTGATTGTGTATTGTATCATAATTAGATGGTTCTCTGGGCTCTGATGTGGTCTCTAACCTGTCTGTGAGCCTCCCTCAGCTTTCTGTCCCTTCTGCAACTAACCTTGAGTTTTGGAGGTGTCTGCATAGCATCTGGTGCATCGCAGTGAGGACTGGATCTGCTGTGGCAGTCCCTTGTATAAACACTGTTCTTCTGTATGCAGTTGAAGCCTAGCATCCATAGAGAGACGTATTCCATGTCTGGTTCTTACTGTGCTCGGACGTGGCAACTGTAATACTCACAACCACTGCAAGACTAAACTGGATTTATTTTTTTTGTGTATGTTAGCAAAACCAAGCCAGGCCACTTCAAACAATAGCCAAGCACAGCTTTGCCCAAGTTTCTGGAGAAGCAGGAGTTGCCCTGCTCATCCTCCCTTGTGCTGAGTAACACAGCAGACACTGCCCTGGAGCTGTCTGTGGGTGGGCAGAGGATGGAGCAGCTGAGTCCTGTCTCCCCTGATGTGATGGGTTGGGGTTGTTTGCTGGTACTGCCCTTGGAAGAAAGCATGGCTCTCTGAAACCATCTGAGAAGAGTGGCCACACATACAGCTGCACTGTCTGGTTGCAAATGGGATGTTTCCTCCAAGTCAGATAGGTGATGGTCCTCTGCTGTCCCTGGCAACTAGTAGGAGACGGCTAATATAGTGGGAAGGAACCAATAAATACTGAAGGTAATCTCTAACTTGTAAAGCCTAAATTCAGCTGATATTTCAGAGTTGTTTTCTCTGGGTCACTGAAATACATCAAGTTTTACTCATCAGGCTGGTAACTTGGTGGTGGCAGAGCTTTGAACATCCAGGCTGGGATCTCCCTTGCAAAGGGACAAGCTGGCTTCATCGAACAGCAGCAGCAGGAGGCTGTGTGAATTCTCCTGCCGATGTTACCCAGTAATAGCACAAAAATGGCTGGGGGCTGCAGTGACATCATGGGCTGTGGCTCCTTCTCCCTTGCTTCAGGGCATGCTCTAAATCATGACACATTTATGTGTCAGAGCTCTGAATTATTCCAGCGTGAGCCGGCTGGGCTGCACAGCTCCCAAATGCTGGGTCCTCTGAGGGTGACGTGGGCACAGAGGGAGGAACAGACGGCTGGTGCCACCCAGCCAGCGCCCTGGCGGGGGGGTGGGTAGAATTGGGGAAGAGTGTTGGCAGCGGCACGTCCCGGCCCTGCATCCCTGTGGATGATGCTGACGTGGGTGGGTGCTGTGCTGAGCCACCCTCTGCTCTCCCCGCGCCCCCGGGGAGGCTCTTGCTGTCTTCTGGGTGGGGTGCGGGTGTTTGCGGAGCGGTGGCCGCCAGCGGCGGAGCCGCCCTTCCTGCCAGCCCACGGGCTGCCACATTTTCAACCGCTGCTTCTGCTGAAATCTGTTGGGGTGGGGTAGGTGACACTGCAGAGGGTCTGCCTGTGAGGTGAGCTCTGGGCTGAGCTGTGAAGTCCTGCCCTGGAAGGCCAGCTCCCTCACCTTGCTGTGCTGCTGCTTGTCTGGACATGGGGGCTGCTCCAGCCTGACCCCCGGGGTGGGATGCTGGCGGCAGACTCTCCTCTGTGCCTCCCACGACCATCTCCGGCTGCCTACTGGTTTTGGTTTATCTGTGGCTGCTCTTGTGAGGAGACAATGTACGTGTCTGTATGTCTGAGCCTATGTTAAAGGGCGCTGTCGTAGCTGGTCGGCCCAAAGCAAGCCGTAGGTGGCAACTGGTGAGCCCTGTTATGGGAGCAAGCTGTGACAGTCTCCTCTGGAGCCCGGCAGCAGAAGGCACAGGGCAGGGAGCCCCTCTGAGCAAACACCCGTGATACCTGCATCCGAAGGTTATTCAAACACAAAAGAGGAAATGCTGTTCCCCTTGGCTAGATACTAACGCACTCTATCTCTGCTTCCTTTAATAGCTATAATTATCTGCTTTACATTCCCCTTTCTCACCACAACCTTGAAGTAGTTTTAGTGGACTTCCCATAGGCAAGTCCACTTGAAGTAGTTTTAGTGGACTTCCCATAGGCAAGTCCACTTGAAGTAGTTTTAGTGGACTTCCCATAGGCAAATGCTGGCAAGCCAGGTCTTGGAGCTACTTGAGGTGTCAAGGCTAAACGGGCGATGAGTATGTCTTGGAGGTGACCTGTACCTCTGTGCAGATCCTCCCTTTGCTGTGAGGTGAGTGTAGCAGCAGCAGGTCCCTCCGGGCTTGGAGCGAAGAGCCCAAGCTAGGGGGTATGTGCAGGGTCCTGCATTTGTCTCTGATGCTTCTCCCCAGTTGCGAGCTGGCAAGATGACAAATATGCCTTGTGTCTGTCATGGTGTGGGACATAAACCTTGGATTACTCTGACTGCTTTTGATCCTTGCTGCAGAATGGGGAACACTGGCTTGCTAAACAGAATTGGTGTCTAACTGCCATCTTGATGATGCAAGATACCAAGTGTTACTTCACCTTCATAGCTAAACAGTGAATTTCTGTAGAGTTTTCTTCTTTCTGCAAGACTCAGAGTAATTCTACTTGTTGGTCTCTTGAATAATCTAAAGCCCAGGCACCTCTGAGCCTGCTCCAGCACCTGGATGCTCCAGCAGAGCTGCTGTTTGCTGGTGTCATTGCTGGTCATAGTGGCTCTGAGCAGTTATCACTTACTGAGATGCTGCTCGTAATCAAATTCCCCTGTGGGGGAAGAGTTGGTGTCTGAGCAGAATTAACATACAGGCTGTGGGAAGATTTAGGATGCTAATTGTGGTGTTTCAGCTTTGTTCTGGCTGTTGATTAACAGTGTGGCTGCATACAAATATCTGATAGCTTATGTAACTGCTTGAACAAGATCAATGATCTAATTGAAAGTCAAATAGAAACAGCTTTAGTTGTCTTTAAGAATTATTTCTTTTGGTAACTCTTCTAGACTTGTGGTAAAACTGCAGCTATGAAGAAATAGAAAACTTAGGCTGGTGACTGCTAGGAAAATTTGTGGTGACTCTTGAAAGAGCGGTGGCTTACAGTGCCAGAGCCTGAGCTCAGCAGTGCTGGACACTAGGGATGTCAGGACAAAGGGATGGAGGCTTTTAAAGTGGGATGATGTGATCCTCTGTAGTGGTGCCATCTTAATGCTCTCTTGGTGCTTTGTGTAGCCTTGTGGTACCCAATGCTGGCTGAAGCAAGTTTGACACTCGTAGCAGAGGATGCAGCGTATGTGCTGGACAACTGAAGAATGACATCAGATGAGGGTGGCCAAAGGCAGGAGGGTGACTGACCACAGCCAGTACAGCTGCTGTCAGAGCACATCCCGGATGGCAGAGATTGGCTGTGTGTTGATAACCCCCCTCCTGAGCAGCAAGCCAGAGCAAGGATTGCCAGCTCAATCAGGTCACCAAAGGCCAAGTGAGATGTCTACTTGAGGGGCTGCAACATCAGACCACCGAGGAGTACCTGCAGATCCCTGTTACCCTGGGCTGCAGTGTGCCCTGGGGCTGTGCAGAAGCAGGCAAAGCTCATAGTTACCCAGTTATAATTTTTACACTCGAAAAGTTGGACTAGCCTGAGATTGTCCTCCAATACCTAGAGGTAAAGAGATGCTAATGGGGGTTTTGTGTTCAGCTCACTGTCACAGTAAAGCGGCTCAGCCCTGCCCTTGGTGCTATCTTACTGGATGATTAGTGGCTGCTAAATGAGCATTACTGAGCAAGCTAATGACTTGCAGACATCTGCAGTTATAGAGATAGGAGCATGTGGGACTCCTGGACAAGGGTATTGCAAAGACCTTGTTCCAGAGAATTAACCGCTTGCCTGCCAGTGTCCTCGCTTGAGTATATCCAGTATTCCACTTTCAGGAAAGAAACAGTCTGGAGTAAGGGTCATCTCACAAAGGTGCTTTGCTCTGCCATGAAAACACTAGGAGCAGCAGACTCTAGTGACGAGCTGGAGTTCAGGCACTGGAAACAGTGGTGATGACTGGGGTTTCCCAGGTGGAAAGCTCTGCTGAGCAACCCTGGCCCAACTAGGGAAGTGCCTGCTGAAGTTAGTGGCACAAAACCCTACTTCAATAAGTCAATTTCAGATTTTACCATGTATTTGTAGCCTAGCTCCGAGTTTGATGTTTAAAACAAAAGAAATACCTCTTCTGATATAGACAAGTAACTGACGACAAGTGTGTACCTTTAACAGGTTTTCCATTGCAAGGAGGAAAAACAAACTCCTTCACATGAGGTGCTGCAACTATTGGTTGGAAACACTGCCTAAGGCAGAGGAAGCTCGAATATTTTAATTAACTAGCTTTGTTACTTAAACATAGGTTTTAACAAGCTGTGGAATATTTCATGCTCTACCTGTAAGAAAAGTAGGTCAGGCTTCTGAAGTGGTACCAGACAGCAAAAGTGCTCAAACTCAGCTGTAGGAGCTGAAAGGAGCAGCCTGTTCTTCATCTAGGAGTAGGACAAACACCTGTGTGTCTTTCGTTCTGTCTGGATGGAGGTAATAGCATGTTACTAAACATTTTTTTTTATGGTGAAATGAAGAAATTGATAACAAATGAGGTAGCCTAATGCTGTAGTCAACCTGGTAAGTAACGGGAAGGGGTACAGGAGATCAGGCAAAGCAGTGTAGCTTGCAGTGCTGCTGCTGCAAATATTCCAAAATTGCCCCTAGAGCCATTGCTTTATTTTTTGTGTCGTGGTAAAAATGTGAAACACAATAGGCTTGCAAATGTGAACAATGTGAGACTGCAAGACTGCAGATTAGAAATGAGATCTTGCAGCTGGTGAGGATTTGGGTAATTGCCTGCACCCTGCTTGGTCTGTGTGTGTGGTGGTGGAGCCCTGTCCCCACGGACTGGGGCGAGAGCTGTGAGCTTGTGAAGCTTGGAGAGCCTTGCCTGAAGCCTTTAAGCTGGAAGATTGGAAGCCCAAGCCTGCGGGGAGAGCCTGTGCGTGGCACCGGACTCACGGTGCGGGAGAGCAGCCTGTGCCAGCCTGTGGTCGGTCCCCCCTTGAACCGCAGGGAGGGATGAAGAGCTGGCACATCCCCAGCGAAGCATGGCTGTGTGGTGAGGGGGTTTGGGTGGGAGGAGTGGGTGCCTGGTCCACTGAGGCGTGTGTCACACAGCTGTGGCTAATATGTGCTCAGGCTGCACCATTAATCCCATCTGGTCCTCTTTAAGGTGCTCAGAGACCACCCGTGCAGTTTGTGCCTCTGCAGATTCACCGCCGGGCTCCTGCTGGTGGAGGCTCCTCTAAAAAGAGGTCTGTCTGATAGAGGCTGCCACTGTCGGATGAATTACCCGGGCCTCAAGCCAAGCATCTATTCCTTCTGTTAGTGGCTTGTAGCTGAAACCGTATAAACACAGCCCTGTCCTGTGTGGGATGTTAAACACACACGGCTCAAATCTCGACCCTGCCGCGGTGAGCCTTGTGAGATGTGCAGATGGAAGTGTGTTTGCTGCTGGGTTGAGTGAGTACACAGGAATACAGTCAAATGACTCTGCTCCTTTCTCCAGAAAGAGGGGAAAGCCTCTTCCTTCAAGCACTGGCTGCACAACTGCTCAATATTTTTTTAAGGATTGGCCTTCTGTGAGGAAAATGGTCTTTGTTTTTGGACAGGTATGGTCATGGCTTCCAGTGGAGGGGAGGATAGGAGTCTGTATGTGAAAGCTCATCAAGAATTAACATCTAAGTGGCTTATACACAAGAGCATTAAGACCTCTTCATAGTGGTCATGGAAAAGCAACTGGAAAAACATAGAAAAGCCTGCCAGGGATATGCAGTGGATGCACGTGTTTGTAGTGACCGTGCAACAGCCCTGAGCATCCCCACTTGGTGCGTGGGTGCAGGCAGCAGCCTGCCTCATGCAGATGTGTCCTCCCCCTCCTGATGGGCACTCGGTGGCAGTGCCGTGGCAGCAGCTTGCAGGCAGGACCACAGCTGATGCCAGGGGGTTTGCTCCATCACGGCAGCGCTGAGTTACAGTGATTCAGTCAGGCACGTTCTGGTGGCAGTGCGTGGTGTGTAAGGCTGCTTTTGGTGATGTGTGTTTATGTTAAGAGTCTGTACTTATGTCCGAATGTCAAAGTGAATTGTTGAAATGGCTCAGATGTTGGAGGGAGATTTTTCAAAGTGGCCGTTCTTATTTGCAGTGGGGGTGCAATTGCATGTTGGAGATTAATCACCTTTCCTATTGCTTCTCAGGGAAATGGTAGAACAGAGATAGCCGTCCTGCTGATAAATTTTGGAATAACTTCCAAAACTGGGCTACAGAGCTTCTGTAACAGGGTATCTGTGCACAAATACTTCAAAGGAAACCTGCATGGAGCTGTGCTGTTAGCTGCTCAAAATCAGAGACTGTCAGTACTGAGAAAACCACAAACATTTTGCATAGCTAAAGCAGGGTGTTTTCTGATGCGTTACCAACCCCAAAGCACAAAGTATGCTCCAATCCTGAGCCCTCTGGTGCTGCAGCGTGGAGTGGAGCTGGGTTGAGCCACACAGAGCTGGATGAATGGGGATTTCCTCCGAACAGCCCTGTGCACAGTGAATCACAGTCACTACAGTGATTCTGGTTTCAGATGGAAAAATTGAATCTGGGTGTATGTTGTGGCCAAGGATTTCCCCAAACAGTAATTGCTTCTGATAATTTCCAATGTGTTGGTTTTGGCCTCAGAAGCTCCATCCATTGCAGCTTTCATGCTTGGAGTCTGACACACAGAAGATGTGGGACAGCCCTATCTGAATGGGCCCATTTATCTCGGCAGGGTTTTACATGCCGTTTCTTACAACTATCTTGACCTGCTCCCAGTGTGAGTAAACATGCTCTTCAGTAATGCCGAGGTCACTCTGGCATCTGGAAACCTCTGGATTACTCGTTGCTCTTTGGCCTTGCTGGGGCATTTCTCTTGCAGTCACGTTTCTTGCACCTTTTCCATCTCCAGTGCATGCTGGTGCCTGAGGGTGGACCTTCCTCTGCAGCTTGGTAGCATTCCTGAAGTGCTAATGGCTTGTCACCTAATGTCTCTGCCAGCCCCAGGGAGATCTTTGCAAGACCTAGCCAGGTTTTTAACCTTGATGCAACCTGAAGTGCCCCCGGGAGATTTAGGATTACCTTAATCCTGCAGAGACGGTTACAGGGCTCTCGTCCTTCAGAGGCAATTATTGTGTTACACTTCTAGAAATCTGACTCGACGGCTGTTTTGTATCACTCCAGCCTTGCTGATCGAGGCTTGGCTTTCCAGTTGTGTAAGCACGTGATGTGTTGTGATGAGCTGCTTTTCTGTGTGCATGAAAGAACAACTGCCAGTTTATCAGACTCCTGGACAAGTATTGCGTGCTAAGCTTAGGCAATTTCACATCTGACTAAAATTTTAATGTCTTGCTTAAAGTAGAACTTGTTTCTTGTGATTTGGGTTGTGGTGTTGCTGAGTGGTAGCAGCTTGCTGTGATGGGAGGGTGAAGCCTTGCAGTGCTGTGTCGATGAATGCAGTGACCCCTGGAGTGCAGAGACCTGGCACAGGGTCATTCCCCTTTTGCTCCCACCCCATGCCCCACGGATGGAGGTGTACCTTGTGTCACGCCACTTGGCTTCAAAAGCCAAGCCAAGTATTTCTTAGCAGAGTGTGGGAAATGCAGGAAGACTTTTTTCCCCCTCTCTCTTCATTATTTAACAGAAATGCACTTTCCGGGATGCTCACTCCCTGCTGCAGGGACTTTCCTTCACCGGTCATTCCCGAATGATTAATCAGAACTCAGACTGCTTGCATTGACCTGTCCCCATGGCTTCCTGGTGCTTCTCCAGAGTTTGACCCTGGGGTGGTGGGTGCAATCCTGCAGCCCTACCCACGGCCCCATCCCACGCTGCCTGCCCTTTTCCAGGGACTTTCCCAAGCTGCCTGTTGCCCATGGGGTCGATGCAATCAGTCTTTGGGTGCTGCCAGCCGTGCCGCCCTGGAGGACGGGGGGCTGCTGTGTCACCCTGAACCATCTGGGAGCAATCAAGTCCTGAGTGGACTTGGGCTCCCTTTGCACGGTGAGTCATGAAGGGGTTGCAAGCCCATTCCTGCCCCTGCCACCCACCTTCCGCTCATTCCTCCCCCAAAATGCCGCCGCCGATGGCAGTGGTTGGAGTTCATCGTTGTGGGATGCGATGAAGGGCCCTGAAGAGCTTTGGCCACGGCGCAGGGTGCTTCCCGCAAGTGTCCCGGCTGCTCCCGGTGCCGGCACCGGAGGGGCGGTGGGATGAGCTCAGCAGCGGGGAATGCGCTTTGCCGGGCGCGAGGGGGGCCGTGCTCACAGGGCCCATTGTCGGGGCGGTTTTGGCAATGATGTCATGGACGGCGGCGTGCTGCGGCAGGCCCCGCGCTCGGTGGGGTGGCTGGAGCCTGCGTCTCCACCGGGGGTTTTACGGGAATGCTACGGTGCTGGGAGGTGCTCAGTTAACGAGCCGAGCTGGGGTTTTGGGGTCAGAGCGCGGCAACGGGGTGCCCTTGGAGCTGGCGAGGTGTTCGCTCGCTGTGAACAAAGCAGCACTCATGGAATCTTGCTGCTGTACAAAGGCTGGACATTCAGACTCCTTTTTTCCCTCTCCCCTGAAAAGGATCTCAAATAATTAGCACAGCATTCCTGTGTGTGGCTCGGCTGGGTGTCTGTGCCGCCGTCCCGTGAGTGGGGACCTGCTTGGCAGCGAGCAGCTGCGTCTGAATCAGCAAGTGTGACCGGCAGCTCTTATTCTTCTGGGTTTCATCCTTGCTCCCTGCTGGTCCCATCCCAGCAGCGTGGAGCCCTCCCTGCGCTGGGGGTGGAGATGCTCCCCAGGAGCGCTGGCTCCGAGAGTCGGATGTGCTCCTGCACCTCCTGCCCGGGGCTCTTCCCCAGCGTCACATCCGCACCTTTACCTTCTCCTGTCCATTATTTGGTATATGGCTCTTAAAAAGCCTAGGTGTATTCAGACTGAAAGTGTTAAGGAATTTGATCCTCAGCCACCCGCAGTTTGACCTTTTTTTCCCCACCCACCCGAACAATTCCTAATTTTGAAATTCCTGACTTCTCCTTCTGACTCCCTTGGGTTTCCACTTTCTCTTGCACAAGCTGGGTTTGTTGCTCTTGTTGTTATACTGCTGGCTTGAAACTTGCTTCATGTTATGGTGTTCTCTTCTGCATGTGAGACTTTAGTGGGCTCCAGGTGCCCATTAAGAAGCTGGGCAGAGCTATTTTAACCTGTATTTCATTCCTGTGAGCTCCACTAGTTTGATTCTTTTTATTCTTTTCTGTATTAGAAGTCTGTAGGATTTTTTTTTTTTTCCTTGCCAAGCCTTCTGTGAAAAGACTGGATTTTGCCTTTTGCTCGTTCCACCTCATGACACATCGTTTCCAGAGGCCCAACGTGCACCCGTAGACAGTACAGGGCCATGGCTGCGATAGTGCCCTGAAGTTCTGTGGCTGATCTGGATGGTTTCAAATCCAGTTAAAGCAAAAACTATGGAAAATGTCTGAACTGTAGTGTTTAATGTCTCAAATCCTAAAATGAGTCTCACAAAGGAATCTTTTTTTTTTAACTAAGCAGGCACCGTGGTAGACATGGAAGAAAATGGTTTCTGTCCCCTTGCAAAAAAACCAACCAACCAAAAAAAACCCCCCAAACTCAAACAAAATAACCCAACCAACAAAAAAACCAAACCTAACCAAACCCCAAAAAAACCACCCAGCGTTTTTTCCCCTCCTCCTGTCTGTGCCCCGATCAGCACTCTGCTCCTACAGCCCTCCCATGAAATGGCATTCCTTCTCTGAAAAGCTCCCCTTGTAAAAAGCTTTTCAGACCTGCTGAGTACGTGGTGCATCACTTACACTTCCTGAGGATACGCTTTCCTGGCTAATGATCACCCTTGGGCTTGTTAGTGGAGCAGACCACTGGCTGTGTCCTGGCAGGATGCAGGAGGGAGCTGGGAGCAGATGGGCTGGATGCCCGCTGGTGCCCAGGTGAGCTGGATGCTGAGGAGCATTTCTCCTGCAGTGAGATGTAGTGGGGCTGGAGCATGTTGCCATTTGAGGCGAGTGGGTCACGGCTAGGAATCCACGGAGCTGGAGTTCAGTGTCCCCAGTGCCAGCTCCTTGCAGGGGGCACAGCTTGTCCCTTCCCTGGAAAAGCTGGCCACGCATGGACAGGAGACACACCAAGCCCCAGCAAGCTGCAAGGTAGATCTGGGCTCCAGGGTCACTGGAGGAAATGGTTGCAGTATGTTCTTAAAGCACAGAGGAACCTGTGTAATTGATTTAAAGACATGGTATCCCTGCAGAGGATGTCACTAATGTCTTCAGCAGGCACGGTAAGCCTGTGAACACATACTGTAGGCTTCAGCAAAGGCTTTCCTTAGACAGCTTGCTCAGCTCCATACTTCTGTTTGGCATCTACACGGTGCGGAGCTGGACTTTGGAAGAGCTCCAGTCAATGTGGAGTTCTCACTGTTGCAGAAGATTAAGCCCTAATGAGTGCTTAATTTTTCTGCCCCCCGATTGCTTTAGCTGCTTAATTAGAGGTGGGAAAGTACTCATAAACTTCAAGATTCCAGGATTTGAAATTCTTACAGCCTGTACATAAATGATCCATAACTGAGATGAACTTCGTGCACTACACAAAGTTCCTTCCGTGTCTGGAAATAGAGAGTAAGGGCTGGTGTTGGGACTGCTCCTTTGTTTTGTATTAAGAACTATGCGTTTGGGGTTCTTCCTTCATATAATCCATAAACCAAAACTGTGAATGGGGAAGACATCAAGTTTGGAGAGGGTAACTGCTTTTTAGAGAAGCTGCATGCAAAGATCAGTGCTGGTTGTGGTAGAACTTTCACATGTGAAGATCAACAGCAAAACTTCCGAGATGTCTTTGCTCAGACTGCACAAGCAGTGTTGACTGTGGCCTCGGCCAAGAAGCCATACTTTTTTTTTTAAAAAAAAGTTCACTACTCAAAACTTGCTTTTTCAGTCCTTCATTTGTTTCACGAGACTTTGTGCAGTCTGTATTGCTAGCTGGATTTAGTAAGGAAGCTCTTTGCTGTGGTGGCTTATCTGGTTTCCACTAATTGTCTGACAGAAAATGACTTGGGGCTCAGCTGTAGGGCAGAGTTCAGGGTAGTACTTAATCTGAATGCACTGTTTGTAACAGTGGATGCATTGTTTTGTTTTTTTTTTAATTGTAGAATGATTTAGCTTTGCAGAGAGCTAATGAAGGTCATTTAGCTAAAGCCATGTGTTCAGAGCAGACCCAGCTTGATCAGGTTGCTCAAGGGTGTGCCCAGTTCAGTTTGAGTTCTTCAGCGGATGAAGTCCTTATGGGCTTGGAGCTTCTGTTCTAGTATGTAACAGCCTTTATGGAGAAGACTTTTTCCTTTTTTCCCCAAAAATCTGCTCGGAATTTTCCGTGTTGCAATTTGGAAACTCTTTTGAGCAGAGGAGTGAGGGGACTCCCAGTCTGCAAGATCTCTTGAAATATATGTATATTTTTTTCCCCCTGTGGAAACAGTGCTTCTTCCAGTACAGAGCTGACTGAAATACAGGGTGTATGCACTGGGCTGGGAAAAAACCCAAGAAGGACAAGTGCAGCTGTTCTGAAAGATGCATGAGGTTACAGAAATTTCTCTTGCAGCTCTAGCTCCTGAAATCAAGTGATGATGGTTTTTAAATCTAATAAATATTCCTACAGCTCTGAAGATGCCTAGAACTAAATTGTAATGTGCCTTAAATCCTTAGGTTAAAGGCAGAAGATGCTGAAATGACTTAGTGGCCCTAAGGGAGCTCTATCTAAAGAGCCAACATCAAGTGAGAGATCTTGCCACTCTGCTGGCTGTGGCACAAGACTCCAGGTAGAGTCTAGGGATCTCTCCTGGAGTAGATGAATTTGCAAGCTTCAAATCAATGCCAGGTTTCAGTGCTGGCTCTTGCTCCTGGGGCAACTGCACAAAGGCAGAGGACTGAGCTCTGCAGCATTGGCAGTTGTCCGCCTGGTAGGCTGGGTTGGGAAGTTTTTTGTGGCCCAAGCTGTAAAAATGACACACGTTTGTCTCGAGGTGGTCACATTGTTGGCTCACGCTAGTCACCCTGCTGGCTGAAGGCTGGGTACTTTAACGTCTTTCTTTGTGCTTTAAGGAGTATGATATTAACAGTCCAAGTGTAACATATCATATTAATATTTAGTATAAAGCAACAATTATAAATCAGCTCAAGCAGTTAAAACTTGGTTCTTTTTCAAGACTGACACTAGTGGCATGCACTGCTGGCCTATGGAATTGCCATAATCCATTTTTTGGGCCAGTTGCCACTTAGTTAATAGGATAATAAAAAGGTAAGAATTACAATCTAGACTCGGAGGTGTGATGGGGGAAGCAAACGAGCTCTGGTTCAGTCTGTTTTCCTCTTCACCCTACCAGGCAGCCACTAAAATCCTAATAGCCGACTAAGAAGCAGGATACTCCTACATAAAACTTAATGTTGTAGGCTATATATAGGCTTTTTCTTTTTTTATGATTTCATTTTATTAGAGGAGAGTGAGGGCTCGCTTATTCAATGCTGGTGTTGATTCTGCAGAACAGCTTAAGGTCTTGTTGGCAGGTTTTCCCCAGCAGTCAGTGTGTGGGTCCCGTCGAGCTGCGTCCCGACGCCAGGAGCTCTCGGCGGGCTGGCTGCAGCATCTCTCCCTTCAGATGGGTCCTGCCAGCCTGTGGCCAGCCCAGGCTGCCTCGTGCTGCATGGCCACGGCTGCTTTGTCCTTGCCGGGTTGCCATCGGGTGCTTTTTGAGGAGGAAAGCCAAGTTAGAGGTTGGGGATAGCCCAAATTTAAAAATGTGTGTTGAACAGCGTAGGTGGGAATGAAGGTTCCTGTTCAAGCCAGACTCGAGTGTTTCTGCTTCTTGCTGGTTCTGGACCGTGTGTCTCTGCAGTGATACTTGCAGGACGTCTAAAAGTGGTCATTTAACAGCATCCATGAGTTTGGATGATGAGTATCAGCAGGACTTTCATGTAACAGCCCCAAACTTCTGGCTTCTAATGAAAAACAATACCACCCTCAAACCCCTTGCCCTTTGGCTGTTCCAGATGGCACCTCTACTGTTGGCTGCCTGTGTTTCCTGCTGAGTTGAAGTGCTCTTAAGTATTGGTCTGGGGCTGGCAAGAGGTCCTTGTCACTCCATGGCACTCCAGCCATGGATTCCTACTTTGTGCCTGGCTGTCTCTATAAAAATCTGTACTTTGAAAGTACAAGTCAAATTGGTGTCAGCAGGTATCCTGCTCTGCTGCCTGTGTGGTGGTGTGACTCACCTCTGCAGGGACTTTGATCTCCAAAGCAGGCATCTACTCCTGAGTACAGGGAAGCAGGGACCGAGTGTGCTCTGGCATGTGTGTAAGTGCATCCCATAGGTCTCAACACAGCCATTGTAACCTGAATAAAGAAAATTTTGCAGATGGCCACACTTTCTCCAAAAAAAAAAAAAACCAAAACAAACCAAAAAAAAAACCAAAAAAACCCCAAAAAACATTAAAGCTATCTACAATAGTGCTGTAAAGAATTTTTTCAGCCCTGCTAAGCTACCTTGGTGGACAAGATATGCCAGCTCGCTTCCTCTGAGGTGTGGGAAGCTGGGAGGGGTGGCTGTCACTTTGTGGAGAGGGCTCCTTTAGTCTGGGGAAACTCACCTGATGCCATGGAATAAACACACACTCTCTGTTTCAGCTGAAAGCAGACAATTTATTCCTATCTACCTAATTCATCAAAGCTGCATGCCAAGCACAGCTGCTCAGCACTGCCAGCAGTGGAGGTGCGTCCTGGAGGGACACTTGCACGGACCACAAGTGTGCATCTCTGTGCTGTAAATTCACTATAAGCTCTGGACGAGTAATTGAGAACACATAGCTTAAAAGGTTCTGTAAAGCTTCAGAGCATAGATTGTGTGAGAAATAAGTATGCCTAGAAGTAATGTGCAGTAGAAAAGCGGTGTTGCAAGGTCTGCTCTTCATATAATCTATTTCCCAGCTTGGGATGGCCAGAAAATGTGTCTTGAAGGAGAGCACGGAATTGGGGGAATCCAGTGGAAAGCCAGCTGAGCTGGGGTATGTGGCAGCACCCACAGTGGTGATTGTTGGTGCTTAAGTGTCATTGGAAACATGTATTTTTTTCCCTGTTCCAAAACCTTGGCTGTGTTCTGCTGGCAGTGTGCACTGGGAGCTGGTGGGGGATGCCTGTAAGTGGGTTTGTACTGAGTGGGCTTTGGGGTTCTCCAGACCAGGTCTGTGCTCCTTGCGCAGGACCTGTTAACAGATACCTGCATCTTAATGCCCGAGAGACCTCGCAGTGAAGACACTGGATGTTTTCAGGCAGTTAATTAAGAAGGCAGCACCAAAGCGGAGGCTCTTCTGGAGAGGCTGAATCCTTGGGTGGAGCTGAGCTTTACACCGGCACTTAGAAGCCCAGCCTACTTTGGGGTGGACTCTGGTCTCTTCTTGAACCCAGAGTGTCCTTTTATATTGTGGTAGAAACCAGGAGCCCAGGCTGGCCAGGGGCTGAGCTGCCGGTGGGATCCCCTGTGGCTGGGAGCGGGGTGAGGGCAGCTTTGCCGAGCGCTGATAAGGTCTCCTGTCCTGCCCAGAAGTTCTTCTCCCTCCCTCCTTCCCCACCCCAAATGAAAGCAGACAAGTCCTCCTACCAGCAGGCTTGGAAAAAATTACATCATGAGATCCCTATGCCTGTCAGGAAGCCGGGAGGCTGTAAAAGCTTGCTAAGCTTGCTCAGGAAGCACAGTTGTGGGGATGGCACCAGCCCCAGGGAGGAAGAGACGTCCCATTCTTGTGGTGACCTTCTCCAGTCATCAGGGCAGCAGCCCCACACCCGGCCTCTCTGGATGAGGCTGGTGAGATGGGATGTTCTTGCTCTCCATGTGAAAGCTGTCTTGTCCACAGGCTCTTTTTCTCCTTGTCAAAGACCACTGCCCAGCTCTGCCCTGGGAGATGGTGATGAGGTGCTGGAGGAAGCTCTGAGCTGAGCATGTGGATGGCTGCTGCAGTAACCACAGCACGTCCACATACGATGTTATTTATGTGCCGTAAATATGAAATGGGCCATTCTTTGTCTCGAGTACCAGTGTGCCCCAGGTGACTCTGTCCTGCTGGCTTCCCTCCCCGGGAACGAATGCTGGACGGATTTCTGAAACGGGTTTACGTAGGAAATCATCCCTGTGTCTACTCCAGTCAAAATGCCAATGTCAGAATAAATATGAAGCTGGGGGGGTGTTCCTGGGCTGGGGATGCTCTGCTCGGCAGGGTGCTAAGCAGGTAGTCCTGCCCTGGGGTGTGGGGTGGAGATGCTGTGGGCTGCAGAGAGCGAGTGGGCAGCGGGGTTCACACCAACTGTCTGATTTTTTGCATGCTCCAGCCCTTAATTCCAGCTTGCAGAGCTCAGGCACCGTGGTGAGCCTGCCAGCAGGGTTTGGGGTCTCTCCTCCTTCTGCTCTGGTATGATTTCTTTCAAGAAAGCTTTTCCTAATAGGCCGTGAGGGAGCGTCTTCCCTCCCCTGGACAGTTTGCAGCTTGACTGGAAATAGGGGGGAAATGGGTAAGAGCAGGGACTGTCTGTTTAGCTGTTGCTAGGAGACACATTACTTACGGGATGTAGACTTTTACCTTGGAACCTGTAATTAAAACCCAGCAGGGCTTAATCACCTCGTGGCTATCTATTGTATATCTCGGACTGGATGTGAAATCATGACTGAGCAGTCAAATGACAGGCACTTATCATAATCCTGGAAGTTTAGTCAAAACTAATGTTAAAAAAAATCCGGTGCAAATAAAATCTGAGTAGAAACCAGACGTTAACTATCGAGAAAGGCCAAACACCATTCAAGGTCTGAAGTTACAGTGTTATCTGTTCAGGACATACCGCCCTATTGTGAAACCACGTAAATATTAACTACTTTGCCTGAGCATTGGGTTAAAGGGAACACCCTGGTGCTTACTGTTCTTGGTTGCTATTCTGAATGATCCCTTATTTTGAAAGTCAGGAGATCTTTTTGTATTGATAAGGTGGTGTTGGGTTGCTGAGGTCTCTGTAGCAGAGGAGAAGCAAGTAAGGTCTGCCAGGTGGGTGTTGGGCATGGTGAGGCTTGGCATGGAGGACTCTGCCTGTAAACACTCTGAATTTGAACTGGAGAAGGCCATTGAAATACTGAACACTTATTAAGATCCCTGTATAATTATTTTGGAGCATCGAAATGAGTTTTTATCACTGTGGTTCTCCCATCATCTGCTCTGGGAGCTGGAGAGCAGAAAAAGGTTTCCAGGTCACTTGTAAGCTCTGTTGACTAAAAAGAGGGTTTCTTCAGTAGGTTTCACTGCAATGGAGGAAAGAACAGAAACCTGCTGTGCTGTTACACATTGCAGTGAATGACAGGATCAGTCAGGCTGAGGGCCTCTGTCCCGTAACGTCGCAGAACAACCCTGGTTTGGTTGAGCTTGGACAGACTGGAGTTGTTACAAGGATAACGCAGCTACAAGGGAGTGCATCTGACCAGTGACTCACTAAAACCAAAGTAAATTGCAAGAGTATTCACAAAATGGTGGAGGTCACTTCATGAGGCCAAACTGACGCAGAGGAATACCCTGTCCCTTCAGACAGCTTCTGTGACAGTCTCATATTGATGCTCAGCTGAATGGTGTGTCTCAAAGTAGAGCTGCAGTGTGGCCGCTGTGGTGATAAACTTCTCCTGGGCTAGAGCATGATGTGGTGTTGCCAGAGTTAGATTTTCTTTTTCCCCAAACTCTTAGTTTGTAGTATGAGGGGGTGACATTTTGTGCAAGCAGGAGTGTGATGGTGCAAAGGGTGCCTGATGGACCTCCACTCCCAGCTTTGCTGTTTGTACCCAGGTCGTGATATATCTGAATTTTAATCTAATTCCAGACTCTGACTTTGCTGGACTTCATCATATAGTACCTTTTTTTGGCCACCATTTTTAATGCAAACTATTGAGGTGTTTGGGGAGGCACGTTTCTGTATATAAATGCAGTTCCCTAAATGATGCTGTAGGTATGCCCCTGTTGGGATGCTGTTCTTGGGCTGATGAACTTCATCACGTGCTTTTTGGCCACTTTTGTAAGATGCAAGTACCATTAAAAATACCAGGTGGCACTTACCATTTAAATGCAAAACACCAGAGATCTTAAACTGCCAGTTCTCCTAAGCTAAATGTTGTAAATCTTCAAGGGCAAGTCACACGACCCTTGGAGAGCACTGAGCTCTCAAAATAGCTGGAGAGCTACGAGTCTTTGGACTCTTCTTTTTCTGCCTGTCTAATGTAGGGCATGAAGAATGGTGTCTCTTCCTGAGCAATTGCCTGCAGTGACCTGGGTTGTTTTTCTTGTCCTTGATTACCTGTCCATGAGTGCAGACACGGTATTTTTAAAACATGTCTCTTTTCATTAGGGTGGGAAATAATTGGATGTATGTCTTTTGTCTTCCAGATAGTAAAGCCATAGTTGATGGAAACTTGAAGTTGATCCTTGGCCTGATATGGACCCTTATCCTCCACTACTCCATTTCTATGCCAGTGTGGGAGGATGAAGGTGATGATGATGCAAAGAAGCAGACCCCTAAGCAGAGGCTGCTGGGCTGGATCCAGAACAAAATTCCTTACTTGCCAATCACGAACTTCAATCAAAACTGGCAGGATGGCAAAGCACTGGGGGCTCTTGTTGACAGCTGTGCTCCAGGTAAGTCCTTGACTCTGATGGTCAGTGTTTGCCTTGCTCGCTGACCTCGTGGGCACTCTGCTGTTGCTATGGGAGGAGGTGTTCACTGCTGAGCTGGAGACAGAAATGAGGATTTCAAGAAAACCTGAGTCCAAAGAGGCCAGCTGTGGGAAGCAGCAACTTGTAAATGACTTGGCCAAGAGAAATACTGGCTTAAAGCAGAATGTGTGATTGCATTATTGGAGGCGCCATGTCTCAGCTTTGTATTGGGTGCAAGGGACAAAGGCGCAAATGCTGGCTCCTAAATGCAAGAAAGACTTGTTCCCACAGCAAGTGCCAACAACCTTTCAACTTCAGGGCGCAGCAGGAGGCTTCATGTGTTCTCCTGAAATAGGATTGCAGAGGGAGCACAGAGCAGCCAGAAGCTGCACACTACCTGAAACTTCAGTGTTTAGCAAGCTGGGGCTATGCTACTTAAGGCGAGTAATGTGATGAAGTGTGAAAAAGGCATGGTTTCCTCACCCTCTGTAAAACAGCCTTGCTAGTGTGATTGCTGGTGTTCATGTAATGCAATCTGGGGTGCTATGGCAAGCAGCTGAAATTTTCTTTTCTAAATTTGCTGCAGGAGAGCCAGCAAAACATAAAGGATGGATAGATGTATTTGTGCTGAATTTAGAGTGGTGTCTTGCACAGCTTAAACTTAAAGCAGCGCAGTTGTGTGGCTGACGGAAAAGCTACACATCCTCAGTTGATAGGCAAGGTGGGTGGGAGTCTTTCTGGACTGGCTGCAAGTGCCTGTGCTGTAAGAGCCCCTGGAGATGCTGGTGGTTGTCTCAGAAGCATTTCAGTGAGCAGCCCCTGCCCGCCTTGTTTTGGTGACTTCTGCAATGCTCTGGATGTCTTTTCTGCGTAGCGGTGTAAAAAAGTGGCTGTGGAGTTTGTACTTGGTTTCTTCAGCTAGGGAAGCTCCTTTGTGGACAATAGCTAACAACTGAAACGTACTTGCAGGCCTGTGCCCTGACTGGGAGACCTGGGACCCAAAGAAGCCTGTTGACAACGCTCGGGAAGCCATGCAGCAGGCAGACGACTGGCTGGGAGTGCCACAGGTAAGGCAGTGCCTGCGGGGAGCACAGCACATGGTGTTGGACTTGCCACGAGCTTCAGTGTAGATTGAGGAAAGCAGGTGAAGTTGCTAGGATGCTTCCAAAAGTTACAGCGAGCTTGGGCGAAATTGCGCCAAGAAAAGGCAAATAATAACAAAAGGCACTATTACATTTCAGAGCTCTGGTAGTAAGATTTTGTGTAGGTGTCTCCAGGGAAGACAGCCGGTGTTGCAGCATCTCTGGTAGGGAAAACAGTGCACGTGCCTGCTTTGTTAGCTCATGTAGTGAGTTTGTTTTGCTGCATTGAATTTCACTGGAGAAAAACTCACTGGCTTCGGAAATCACCTGCAAAGATGACTTCCATACAGAGAACAATGTATTTGCAAACAGGATTGTTTTCACGCTGATAAAGTTGCACAAAAGCACTGAAGTCTCTGAAACTGTTGGAGCAGCTTGTATCGTGGGAGCAGGAGAAGAGACTGGTCACAAGTTTCACTTTGCAAGCACTGCACTTCAGAGCTTTAACACACAGGATTATGAATTACTAATTCTTTCGGTTCCAATTATCCCTGTGTTGCTTTTCCAGGGGAATATAGCTACTGTTGTCTTGCCTTGCTGCCATTTAGTTTGTCACGGTCTCCTGAGAACTCCTTATAACCAAGACACAAAAAGCCCCCAAACCACATTTAGACCACAATGAGCTTCTTGATTTTCTTGCCATGAGATAATAAATGATGTTGTGTGTATCAAAGGGAAAATAAATGTAAGAAATTGCGTTAGCATGTGGGAGTTTTGAAATTTAAGACTCTGTTGTAGCTTTGTTTCTGTGTTGACATGCGGTAACCAAGCACTGGTACAATATGCTTAATTGCACTGTCTTTCAGGTTATTACCCCTGAAGAAATTATCCACCCTGATGTGGATGAGCACTCTGTAATGACTTACCTGTCCCAGTTCCCCAAAGCCAAGCTGAAACCAGGAGCTCCTTTAAAACCCAAACTGAATCCAAAGAAAGCAAGGGCTTATGGCAGAGGTAAGGACTCAGTGAGCTTAAGTTGCAGAGAGCATTTAACTCTTCAGAAAGCTGGGTGGGGTTTTTTGCTTATGTTGAACTCCAGACCTACTGTAACTGACTTCAAAGTTTCACTTGTATACTCTTGGTGTGGTGCCTAGTTTCAGAAGTACGTGGATATAGTCCAAAAGACACTCCTCGTTCTAACATGTAAATTCCCCCAAGTCTCGGAACCTGTTTTGCAAGCTGCCAGCCTTGCAGTCCACAGCTGGAAGAAGGAACAAGATACAGGGCTAAAACAACCTCAGTGAAATTTAAGCTAGCAGTATTGCTGCTTGCAGCGGTTGATCTAGCCATGAATGCTTCTTGTGATAAAGAACTTCTTGAAAAAGAGGAAAAACCTCTTTACATCTGTGTCTGTTAGCAGGCTTTCTACAGAGGCAGAGTCTCCAGTTTCCTAGGCTTGGTGGCAGACGTGTATTAGGGTCAACTAATTCCAAATAAGATATTTGAGTTAATCGGTAGGTGTGAATACTTTGTTTACACATTCATGAAGTTGGGTTGGTAATCCTTCCATCATTAAATAGTGACAAGCTTTTGTTGTAAAGACTGTGCTTGCTAATTGGAAGGACTTGTCCATAGATGTTTGTGCAACTGGACATCTACATAGACATTTTAAATTTACCTTTTAAATGGATGATTCCTGTAACTTCTGAGGTGGTTCTGTTCTAGAATGGAATACAGTCACAACGAAATGAATAACAGATTTTTAACTTTAATGTGCTTGGCCTGTAGCAAGATGTCACTTACACATTACACTGTGTTCTCCATTCCATCTTGTTTTTTAGATCTGGGGCCAGTTGTGGTCCTTCAAGATTTTTAGAATTAGTGGGTTTCAGAATTGTGTGTATAAGGGTGTAATGGAAAGAAACAAAACTGTCCTTTTTTTCCCTGGTTTTTGTGTTTGGTTTTTTTCAACCTTCCTTTTTTATTTTTTTAAGTTCCATTGAAACTTAACTGGTGGAATGAATGGACACAGACACTGTCTCTGTGCTGATGAGCAGTCACTGTAGTCAGCACTTATCCTACTTTGGATTTATGTCCTTCGTTGGTGCCTTCCACGGCAAACCACAATACATAGACATGTTTGCCAGATCCCAAATACATGGACCACCTATACTCCATTGAGGGTGTAAATGACTGATCAGCCTGCCTCAGTCTGTCAGGTCTGGCTTCAGTCATCTTCTTACTCTTTCAAAAACTGGAATTATTTTGTTGTCTATTTCTGTGCATGCAGGGCTCTGGAGCCATGGTAATGGAAATCATAGCATCATAGAATTGTCTAGGTTGGAAGGGACCTTAAAGATCATCTAGTCCAACCATCAACCTAACTCTGACAAAAAAAAAATTAAGAAATAGGAAATAAAAATAACTAAAACATATTCCTGAGGACCATGTCTATCCGTCTATTGAATGCCTTCAGAGATGGTGCCTCCTGGGCAGCCTATTCCAATGCTTGATAACCCTTTTGGTGAAGAAATGTTTCCTAATATTCAATCTAAACCTCCCCTGGTGCAACTTGAGGCCGTAAATGATAAAGAGTGAGTGGCTCTTCATGAAAGATTGATGTTTTCTCCAAACAGAGTCATAAAACATAATTGACAATTCTGACTGCTAATTCATGTCAGAACCAGAAAGAGACTCTGACAGCAAGGGGCTTGCTGCCAAACTCGGCAAGGTCTTCTGGACAAATGAATAACAGGTCTTCGTGTTTTCAGAAAAGGGTGATCATCTGGTCTGAAGTTGGTCAGCCTTAGTAGGTTTTTTTTTTTTTTTACTACTGTTTTCCCATGTGCTACAGTAAGTAATTCCTAACCTCCCAAGGTGAACAGTAGTTGCAGTGCTTCACCCCGGACGTGGCGGTGGTTCACTCCTGGGGTGGCCATGTGTAGACCTGATGTGCCGTGAGCCTGCAGAGGTGCTGTACTTGGTTGTGCAGATCATCACCAATACACTGGGAGTTCTCATTCACCCAGCCAAAGCAGATCTCCAAGAAGAGAGTAGAACACAGAAGATTAAACGTAGGCTAAGAAAGTGCTGTGACTAATGCTGTCCTGGCTGAAGCTGTTGTCTGAGGATAAGCTCTCCTTCTGCTTGTGCTTGCAGAAGAAGGGATACTTAACTCGAATACCACATCCTAATGCTTGTGTGGTGGGCTGAAGATACGCAGAGCGAATTTATAGCTGTTTAAACTAGATGATAATCTAGGGTTTAGTTTGAAAGAATGAATATGTCAATTGTTAACACCTTATCGGAATGCTCAGATTTCCTAGTAAAAACATTATCTTCCTTGCATTGCTCTCAACTTATTGTTTTCTGAAGATAAACAAGTTCAGGAATTCTGTTGTTCACAACCACTTCCTTTATAATCTATCAGACGTTGCACTTTCCACTAATTGTGCTGTGGAGCAGTAGTGCCCACGGTTTTATGAATAAGCTGAGGAGTAATTCCCTTGGAAGGGAAGGTTATATGTGTTTGGGCTAGTCTGGAACCAGCAACTTTGGGAAGTTCTTCCACCCACTCAGTCTGACTCCACCATGACAGGTGTCATGACCTGGGGCTAAGTATAGGGAGATGATGAAACCCTGCTGGTAAATGCACGCTGTAGCAGGCCCTGTGCTGAAGAATAAGGAAACTCTGACTAAAAGTTAAATGAAAGTGACACTAAATTGCAGGATTTTCGTGGTTTTAAGAGGTGCCTGCGTGCCATTTGTACAGCATTCACTCTGGAAAAGTAGTTTGGGCAGCTTTCAAAGGATAATAAATCTGAGTAGTGTCTGTAGAGATGAGTTCTGAAAATGGAGTAAAATGGGACAGTATAGGTAAGAACTTTTTTGCTTAAGTCAGTCTTTCACCCTTGGCTTTATGGTAGTATCTTTACCAAAAGGCTTCCCAAAATTTCTCTCCCAATTCCCTGGTTGCCCTTCCTGTAGTGCAGCACCATTGCAGCATTTACCCATGTGAAGCAGAGCAGCTCCTAAAGAGCAACTCATGGACATGCTGTGCTCACTGTCCACGTCAGCTGGGCATTCACCATCGGGTGACCCTCAGGTTGTTGCTCTGGCAAACAGGGTAACTTGTTTTCACCTGAAACCAGATGCCAGCTGGGCTTTTGAGAGACCCTTGGATGCCTTGAGTGCCAATGATTCAACCAATATTTAAGAATGATTTTATTATACAAGTAGGGTTTTTCATGAGCATGATGTTCTGGGCAGCTGGTTGCTGGGGTCTTGTGTAGGAGGGCTGTTTGTACAGCTTGTGGGTGGTCTCTGCTCTACTGTCTGGATTTTGTAGCAACAGCAAATGTGCCGCTTTGCTTCGCAGGGATTGAGCCTCATGGGAACATGGTGAAGCAGCCTGCCATCTTCACAGTGGACACCATCAGTGCTGGGCAGGGAGACCTGATGGTCTTTGTAGAGGATCCAGAAGGAAACAGAGAGGAGGTATGTATGTTAAATGTTCAGCGTGGAAAAGTAAAGCTGGTCTGAACGCTGAAGTTTTTGCAGTAACCTACATCTTTCACAAGTGAGGTCTTACAAAAGATAAGTAATCTGAAAAGAAGTTGCGAAAAAACATCTATCAGAAGTGCAAGCCTCAAGCTTTTCCTCATAATTGCCTTACTGGATGAACTTGAAAAAATATCGCTATCTGCAACTAAGCAACACAACTCCAATGTCCAGTAGTTGCAGTGCTTTAGCTTGACTGGCCAAGTACATTCTGACACACTTTTAGATAACACACATCACTAAATCACTGTCTGCCCTTACTCATTCTGCAAGAATGGCTAAAGCAGCTATTTAGATGCCATGAATCATTTTGAGTTAAAATGCTGGTTTTAATGTTTATAGAAACTTCTCATCCAAGTGCTCCACTTGATCATGTTACAACATTCCAGAAAAATACAGCTGTACGTTGGACTTAATGTCTCTTCAGTTTTGGCCTGCCTTAGTAGAGCAATTAGCAGCAAGGCAGAGGCTGGGGAGAAGGTAGCTTGCTTCGTCTTATGTAAAGACAAAATCAATGGGTTTTTTTCCATATAAGAAGAGGAGGTGTTGAGTGTCCCTGCTCCCGCAGAAACACAGCTCTGACATTACTATCTCTGGTAATAGTTCGCAGTATCAAGCACTACCCAGAAGAGTCTTAGGCAGCCCAACGATGGATGTGCTTTCTCTCCTAGGCAAAGATAACGCCATCCAGTGACAAAAACAAGACCTATTCAGTTCAGTACATGCCAAGGGTTACCGGACCTCACAAGGTAGGTTGTGTGTCAACAACCAGTGTTCTCCTGCTAAACTAGCAGCTCTCCTGGTTGTTAGCATGAGCCCTACAGGGCTGCCTGTTTACTGATGGTGTAAGGGCCACTCTGGGCACCCTGAAGAAAAGGTAGCCTGGTATGGCCTTAGTCTTCAGTCTGGGCTATGGGGCTGTCCCCTTTTTAAGGGGGAAGGGATATGTAGCTGGTGAGAGAATGTCCATGCTTATTTGGATATGAATTCCTACAGCTGACTCTCCTGTCACGTGGGGCCACTTCTTGCAGCTCATGAAGCCAGTTTTGTGGGTTATTGAAGAGGAAAGTACCAAGTTGTTTCTGTAAAGCCTTTCTCTGCTGATGATGTTGTCCGCCATGCGGGTTTTGCAGAGAAGGTTTCCTCATTCAGGTGCCTGCAGAAGTGGGTTTATGATGGGTGTTCCCATGGCTTGGCACTTGTCTGAATGGCTGGTCCCCACCACCAGCCTGGAGAGATAAATGCAACTTCTGCTGTCACTTCATTGCCAGATGGTAATCTGCCTCTTATTAGCACATCCAGATTCAAGTGTTCCCTCTGGTGGGGCTGTCCAGTAGCATTTACGCCGTGTGGACAGGATAAAGTTTGTGGGATGGATGGTCTCTCTCACCTCTGAGACATAGACCCTCTGTGGTGGGAATGCAGGCACTTCACCCTGTGCTTGTCTCTGTGGTGGTCACACTGAGCCCTGTGTGGGTAGGAGCTGACACTTTCTGCCTCTAGGTTTCGGTCCTGTTTGCGGGACAGCACATCTCAAAGAGCCCTTTTGAAGTGAATGTTGACAAAGCCCAGGGAGACGCGAGCAAAGTAACAGCGAAGGGACCAGGACTGGAGGCCACAGGGAACATTGCCAACAAGCCTACCTACTTTGATCTCTACACAGCAGGTAAGCAGGAGGAATGAGTGCTGAAATTTTGCAGCTTCCTCAAACGTGAGGAAGACCTAAGCCTTGGAGGAATAAACAAACTGAAAAGGGGATGAGGATTTGGAATTCCATCAAGTTCAGAGGCTGCTCTGGAGGCTTCAGCGGTGTATGAAAGATGTGAAGTATGGAGCTGAGCTGAGGCAGGAAGCTGCAAAGCTTTACCCAGAAATTTACCATGAACTTGCTGAATAGCAGCAGGCGAGTTCCTGGCTGGTTTCTTCCCCCAACTCATTTTAAACAGGAATGTGAAATGCCCACCTCTGAAGGATGAACTGTGAGTAAACTGCAAATGATAATTTGTTCTGTATTTAGCTTCACAGAAAGAATCTGCCACAGTGCTACTTCGAGTTCATACTTCAATGACAAACTGGTTTCAACCTCTCTTGTAATTATTAGAGGGCTACTATCTTCATTAGAGCATCTCCATCACGTTATTAGGCCAATGCTGTAGCCTAGAGGAATGACTCAATAAGGTGCTACAAATGCTAATTCATTTAGAACAATGCGAAACTACTTACAGCAGTTACTTGAAGTATTTAAACACTGAAATATGCTGAGTAGCATATTTTAAATTGCCTTCTGCCTGAGGGTGCTTAGAAGTAAAATTAAATGTGGTTATAGTGAAGGGAAGTGTAATGTTCAGCCTCTAATTGTGAGAGGGGGTGGTCTGAATCACGTAAAGACATGTCTGGCCTCTGAAAGTGGCTGGAAAACTGTTTTTGTTGCATGATGAGTTGAATAAAATGTGAGAGGAGCAGGTGTCTGAACAAAAGTGATTATCTGTAGTCCAAAAGAGAAGGATCCTTGTCCAGACCAGTGTTCACATTGTCCAACCTCTTAATCTAAACGATTTCAAAGCTTGAGAGTTGGAACTGACTGGCAAAGTTGTGGGCTAGTCTGGGACAGAGGTGCTGCAGGGCGGCAGCAATGGGGTAACCAGACTGTACGTGTGTTCCTTGTTACTATACTGTTGTGAAACCCTGTGAATGGAGCAGCAAAGCCTTGTCAGTTTGATGGTTTCATGGAGATGCCACCATCCTGTCTTGTCCCCCTCCTCACTTAAATGCCTGGTTGCTGTCAGAAGAAGCTGAACATTCTGGTTGTGCCTAGAAATGGTAGCAGAGGAGGGGTGGTTGAACCCAGGCAGCTGCCTGTGATCCTAAATGCAGGGCATGTTGCTGTGGGGAAGCCAGGGTTCATCTGGGCTTGTTTCCTCTGCAGGTGCTGGTGTGGGTGACGTGAATGTGGAAGTGGAGGATCCTCAGGGGAGAAGCCTTGCTGAAGTTGTAGTAGAAGACAAAGGCAACCAAGTCTACCGTTGCACCTACAAACCTGTTCAAGCTGGTCCTCACATTGTCAAAGTGACTTTTGCTGGGGAGGCAATTCCCAAAACTCCTTGCACTGTGCTCATCGGAGAGGGTATGCTTTTTAAAAATACACCTCAATGTAGATGGCCACTTTTTACTTTGGATATGATCACAGAATATGCTTGAATCCTGCCCTGGACATTCTCTGTGCCTTTCAACATCTTAGACCTGATTCAGTGGGTCACATGGGTATTCTCAGGGTGCAATAGTGCTCTCTAACAGTAATATGGCTTTTGTTGCTGGAGTTTCCTTTCTGCCTAGACCTCCGAACGTTAAGCTGCCCTTTGTATTTTTTTGAAGTGTTTTATGCAGCTGTGCAGTGTCTTGCTGTTTTCCACCTTTGTTCCTCAAATGACTATATATACTGGTTTCCTCCTTAACTGATACCTAACTTGCTTTCTGTTCCATCCTTACGTGCTCCTACGCTTTTAGATCTCTGCTCATCTCTCCTGAGCTACCCTCCATTTGTGGAATTTCGGACTTCACTGCTAATGGCTTCATAGTTGGTAAGAGGTGTGCAGGATGCTCCGTCATGTTTGCTTTTCGTAACTGCTTCTAGCCTGCAGCTTGTCCTGGCCAAAAGGGATTTTTGGTTTTGTTGGGGTTGGGGAAGAAAGTTGCAAGTGAACTTGGTGTGTGACCCAGCTTACCCACCAGCTGCCTGACTCAGTCGTGTAAGGGCTCTGAGAGCTGGTCCCCTTCCTCGTTGGGCACGCTCCTCTCTGCTCCCACCGAGCTTTCAGAGCGAGCAGATGGCATGCAGTCTTCACTTACACCATCCGGTGTAGGACACGGAGTGATGCTGGCTGCTGCAGGGGTGAGGGTAAAACTTGTAAGACGAGTGAAAACCTAATGAGCCGCTTGGCAGAGTTGTGCTCCTGCTGTAAGCATGGCACACTGTGGGGAATTGCATGTTGCGATTACACTGCTGGGAAGCTGTGATTATTTGTAAGTCTTTTCAAACCCTTCAGGTCTCTGGAGTTGAAGTCCACGTGGTAACGGGATCGTGTAGCGAAAACTGTTCATAAGTGCACATTAGCTGATTTGCGTAGCCACTCTGCTGGCCTGGAGAAGCACTTGGAGTAAAGGGGTCAAGTGTAAGCTTAGTCTCAGCCATATGTAACCTCCTGAAGCATAAGCTTAAGCTCAGCCATATGTAACCAGCCGCCCCTGCCCATGGCTGCTTCGTTCTGCAGAGGGCTTGATGGCTTTGCTTCTGAAAGCGTGAACCGCAACAAGCAGGGGGTTTTGATGTGACATCTCTTAACGAAGCACATGCAGAACTCGTTTTGGCCAATAACAGTTATTGCAGTCATGTGCTTCTGAACAGACAGCACAGTAATGCTGTTCTCTGGGGCTCACCTGCAAAGGGGAGCTTCACCCCATGCTGCAGTGTGCCTCAATGCGAAAGGCATCAAGAAGATTGTGCCTAGTACAGTGGATTTCTGTGTGTGATAACCACGTAAAAGTTCTATATTGATAACTGGCATCAAACTGGAAAGCAACAGGGCTTCGGTGTTTGCTCTAATTCTGAAAAATGTCCCTTGTAGGGGATCAGTGTTGCCTGGCTGCACCGAACGCTACCACCTGAAAACCATGGGACATAGACAACGGCTGTGCAGACTCCTGAGTGTCTCCCTTAATACTATAACCTTAAAACTTATGGTGAAAGCTAAGCCGTGGTTGCCCTGAGTCAACACTGAGCTAAAGGTTGTTCCAGGCTGTCTAGGCTCTGTGTATGCTGAGAATCAAAGATGGAATTGATGTCTGAAATTCCCTTGCAGCCTGCAATCCGAATGCGTGCCGTGCCACTGGTAGAGGTCTGCAGCCCAAGGGCGTCCGCATGAGGGAGACGGCTGACTTCAAAGTTGACACGAGAGCAGCAGGGAGTGGAGATCTTGGAGTGACTATAAAGGGACCAAGTAAGTGTTCGGGTGAATTTGTGCTGTGGATGCGTTTTGGAGAAGTGGAAGAAGAGGAGACTGCAAAAGGAAGAGCAGTGAGGCGATAGTGGCCTGATGGTACTGATGGGATTTGTATCCTTATAAACGCCCCCCAGATTTCAGAAGGGTTTTCTGGTACTCTTTGTCTAGTGTGAAAGTTTGAATCTGCAGGGGTGGGCAAGATTACAATCTACAGGTCTGATTTTAGGTCTCTGCATTTTAATGCATATCTATTAGCAAAACTGAGAAAATCCATGAATCTGCCTGCCATGGCCTCCAAACTTTATGGGTTCTCATTCCATCTTCATCTGATCTGTGGGAGCAAGTCACGCTCCAGGGTGGAAATCCTGCTCTCGTAAAGCTTGGAAAGGCTCAGAGCAGCACTCCTGGAGGCACTGGATGCTCCGGCACATGAGCAGAGAAGGGAGAGGGTTGAGGGAATGCATAGGGCTGACATGGAAATCTTCTGCCAGGATCTGTCCCCAGTCCTTTGCTGTGTCCTGAGCTCTGGATGTGGCCTTCTGCCTGGACCACAGGCAGGCTGGGGTAACGGGAGCACTGGTGGCCGCTGGCTTGTGTGTGTGGCTCCTGGGGCTGCCAGCAGCAGTGGCCGTGCTGCTGCTCCCGGGGAGCTGCTTGTGCTCTGCTTGTGAGCCCGTCACCTCCCCCCTGGCCAGGACGGTATTAAAAGGTGCATTGTATTGCCTTCACCTCCTCCCCACGCACAGTGCTCTGACTGTGGGGCTTAATGTGGCTAGAGGCCGAGGGGGGGAAGCAACAGACGTATTGATGTAAATTTTAGCGTATTAAGCTTTTCTCCCTAAATTCTTCATCTTGAAGAAAATGAAAAGTAGGCATTCCCTGCATACTTGTGGTTGCAAAGTCTGACAAATGTTAAGCTTTTTTGTTTTAACATATGACATGCATCATACTGCAGACTAAGAAAATAAAACACAAGGGAACCTATTAAGTCTGGTAACTTAAAATACTTTCTGCTGTATTTCTTCTGGAAGTGTTTGCTGTCTTTGTCCTAGAGGGCAACTAGAACTAACTTCCTTTATAACCTGACCTTTTTGTCTCTGGTGGAAGAAATTTATTCTTGCAAGCTAAAATAAATACTAGAAAACATGAACATGTCTGAGTAATTGAAGGCAGGATGGAAGCTGTTAAGTTTAATGCTGAACTGATCTTTCAACAGAGGGCTTGGAGGAGCTGGTGAAACAAAAAGGCTTTATGGATGGCGTATATGCATTTGAATATTACCCGTCTACCCCAGGGAAATATGTTGTCACGATTACATGGGGTGGGCACAACATCCCCAAAAGGTGAGTTAGAGGTAGCTTTTTTGGAGTTTTTGCACCCTTTTGTGGCTTGTGTGTTTGGTGGGCTTTTAAAACAGTGCTGACCTTCGAAGAAACTCTTACAAAGTTACCATCAAGCAGTTGCTGTGACACTATCTACAGCCTATTTTAGGGCTGCAGCAGCTTATATTGGGAAAGCTTTGACGAGTGATTTGCATCAGTCTTGCTAAACCCAACATGATGAATACAAAAAGTAATAAAACTTGGTGGATCATGCAGCTTGGACTTCGCTGTGAGTTTTTTGAAGGGTTATGTTATTTTGGTGTCCAAGGCTACAGCAAGCAGTGCAAGCCAAATATTTGATAGTCAGGATTTGTGGTGCAAGATGTAAGCATGTGATGGCCTGGATGACCTTTCTGATAGAAAGGCAGTCTGCTGGGCACTGTGCCACCACATGATAGCATCTATTAATTTGGGAAATCCAATGTAATACCTCATTAAAACGCCTGGGGAAAAATACCCATGGATGCTATTTGTGTCCTCGTTTCTAACCCTGTGCTTGGCTTTTCTCTTGTAGCCCCTTTGAAGTTCAAGTGGGTCATGAAGCAGGTCCTCAGAAAGTACGAGCCTGGGGGCCAGGGCTGCATGAAGGGATTGTGGGCAAATCGGCTGACTTCGTGGTAGAGTCCATTGGCACAGAAGTTGGCTCTCTTGGTATGTAACTTTATGTAGTTTGTCTGAAATATTTATATATTACAATGCTAGCAATGGACTCATTTCCCAGCAGTAATAAAAAAAACCTTTCTGCAAGACCTTTTGATCTAGACACAAACTTGTATCAGAGTATCAAAGTCAAGTCCTAGAGACAAGAATGTGTGTGATGGGGAATGTTAATCTGTGGCTTTAGGGGATGAGATGCAGAAGGGAATGATGGATTATTGCCGAAGAAGGGTGATAGAGAGCATCAGGCATGGTTATGGCTAATAAAAAGCAGTTTGGGGAAGTGGCGTTAAATTAGCAGCCACCACAAACCTAACACAAGGAACCTACTTGTTCCTTTTTCAGGCTTTGCAATAGAAGGCCCTTCTCAAGCTAAAATTGAGTGTGATGACAAGAACGATGGCTCGTGTGATGTGAAGTATTGGCCCAAAGAGCCTGGTGAATATGCTGTGCACATCATGTGTGATGATGAGGACATAAAAGACAGCCCTTACATGGCCTTCATCCGACCAGCTTCAGGAGACTTCAACCCAGATAAGGTGGTGTATAAGAGCTCACCCATGGCATAGCACATCTTTGATATCAATAGCAGAGATGTTTCTGAAGGCCTCTGGTAACAGACTTGACTCTTCAGCTGCCTCTGCTTAAGGCTCTGAGTTTACTGTGCTCCAGCCAGATATTACTCAGCTTTTTCTAATAAAACTGTTGTGGTTTTGATTTAATATAATGAAAACTTGCTGAATTCGTCCAAATTCTAAACTTTCACACTAGCCTCTGCTTGTATCCTGGGCTTCATTGATTTTATGGGAAGGGGAAGGTTTTCGGAAATAGATCACTTAAGTCTTACTTCTCTTTCTGAACTGCAAGTGAAGACTCTTGGGATGTTTGTGGTTTTTTAGGTGAAGGCTTATGGCCCGGGCTTAGAGAGGACTGGCTGTATAGTGAACAATCCTGCTGAGTTCACAGTTGAAACCAAGGATGCCGGGAAAGCACCTCTGAAGATGTATGCACAGGTAAAAAGCCAAAGGCAGCTATGAGAAACTTCAGCAAAAGGTCTTTAATACTGTTGAGAAAAATGCTTTAAGTATTTCTGCTCGCTTACACACCACTTAATTCTGGGCATGTGTAATTCTTTCAAAGCTCTGTGCTTTGATCTGTGTAATGCAGTCAGACAGCAAGCCTCACTCAAGACAAGGTGACTTCTCTCTGGCGTATGAAATACATGGCTTTGCTTCCACACTTGGAGTCTCCTCGCCAAAGCAAGCTGTAATTTCCTGGAGTTGTCATTTGGAAGCACCCAAAGTGTCTCTGAGCCTGAGAATCTCAGGAGAGCTTGTTAAAATATATGTTGTAGGATGGTGTCAGAATGAGCAAATGCTAGATGAAGAAGACTTACAGGAGTGTAATTTGCTTTTTTCTTCAGTGTTTTTGAGGTGTAGTTCTGGAAAAAACCCCACGTTTTGGAACAGTCTTGAGCTGTTCAAACTAAAAAAATATTTTTAAAATACATGAACCATCTGCCTGTATTGCTTCTTTTTAGGATGGAGAAGGAAACCCTATTGATATCCAGATAAAGAGCAAGCCTGATGGTGTGTTTGCCTGTTCCTATGTGCCAGTAAAACCAATCAAACATACAATTTCTGTTGTCTGGGGAGGAGCCAACGTCCCCAATAGCCCTTTTAGGGTAAGTACAGAGATGGATTATTACTAGTTCTAGTCAAGTAGGACATTCGTGCTCACAACTACTTGTCATTACAGCTAGGATGATAAAACCCTTCTGTGCCCTTCAAGGAGGTGTGCCCTTCTGCTCCCTTTCTTTAGGAATCTATCCATTTGAAAGAAGCTTTCTGCTTTTTCAAGCTCAGATGCTGGAGGTCTCCTATCAGTCCAGCTGCAGCCTGGGGGAGTTGGGAGAGTTGGGACAATTAATTCTTACCTTGGGACTGTTTTCCTGTCACCTCTCTCCAAGCAATGCTCCCACTTGACTGTGATCTCGAGCGTGACACAGATGTATGATTCTGACCCTTTTGAATCCACATAGGTCCTTATAGGTCAAGGGAGTCATCCTCAGAAAGTGAAAGTATTTGGACCTGGCGTGGAGAGAACTGGCCTAAAAGCGAATGAGCCGACCCACTTCACTGTGGACTGCACGGATGCGGGAGAAGGTAAAGGCAGGCTGGGATGTTGTGGTGGTGTCAGAACCACAAGTTATGCAAGGTGGGGGATTGTGTACTCTTCCATGCTGGTTTTCCTCGTTTCATGGGAAAACCCTGGGAAGCAGAACATTGCGATGAATTGTGATGTGATCTGTTGCATCAGTTAACGAGGGGACTTGAGCAGCTACTGGAAATAGGAACGTGCTGGTTGTTTGGCTTGTAATGTCTGTACCATCTGGTAGCAAAACCCCCATTTGCTTTTCCTAGGTGATGTCAGCGTTGGGATTAAGTGTGATGCTCGTGTGGTCAGCGATGAGGAAGAAGACATAGATTTCGACATCATCCACAATGCTAATGATACCTTCACAGTGAAATACGCACCACCTGCCGCTGGGCGCTACACCATTAAAGTGCTTTTCGCAGGAGAGGTTTGTAATCTTCCTTCCACAACCTGATGTTTCTCGGGTCTGTTTATCTGCTCTTTGATCACCGAGCGTGTGTCACTCCGTAGCTGGCTGCGGTGGCTGATAGCTGGCTCCTTCTGTTTCAGCTCATGTGCACTTTGTCTGCTCACTGTTTTTAAAAACCCTTTTGGAGTACTCGAAGGTACAGAAATGAGAAGGGTTGGCTGGAGACATCAGGCATGTAATGTGTTGGGGTGGCATAGTGAATGTGGTCTCAGTGGTGGGGCAAAGCTGTTTTCTAAAGGATAGAAAATCTAAGTGACTTTCCAAGGAACAGGGGGAAAAATATAGATTTTGCTTTAAAAAAAAAAAGGGAGAGAGGCCCCTGCAAATTGTCCAGCTGTTAACTTTGCTCTAGACTTTGGATGATGCTACGCAGTAGGGAAGAGCAGAGTGCTTAAGTGAGGTGAAATTTTACTCAAGGTGGTGCAGGAGTATTTTAAAATGACTGTGTACTTTCGGCTAGTGAAGAGTGACCTGCTTATGTTTAGAGCTGTGTTTCTCTTGCAGGAAATCCCTGCCAGCCCGTTCAGGGTTAAAGTAGACCCCTCACACGATGCCAGCAAAGTGAAAGCTGAAGGACCTGGGCTCAACAAAACTGGTGAGACCTGGGTTGAGGTGGTGTGACCAGTGGTGGACCGTGTGGGGCTGTTGTGGGGTAGCCACTGCCTGGCTGAGCATTGCTGGGATGCAGTGGAGTGCGGTGCCAGGCGACTGGAAGTGACTCCGTTCCCTTGGCATTTTGCTTGATGGGGCTTTATAGGTGCTGAATGCTTCTTGGGAAGACTTTCTGTGTGTGAGCTCTGCATAAATTAGAATTAACGTTTTTCTTCAGGCGTGGAAAATGGGAAGCCAACGCACTTCACTGTGTTCACCAAGGGAGCTGGAAAAGCGCCGCTGGATGTGCAGTTCAGCAGCTCGGCGCCAGGAGAGGTGGTGGCAGATCTGGATATCATTGACAACTATGACTATTCCCACACCATTCGGTACACTCCAATACAGCAGGTAGGGCTGACTCCTGTTGTTGTAGTGCCGTGACCTCCCTCCCTGGTACCTATGCATAGAGGAATGAGCAGATAAAACTTGCCAGGGTGTCCTGTTCCCCGATGTCCCTAAAGCCTGCAGGACAATTGTGACTGGAAAACAGTAATGCAGTTTTCTGGCCTGGTTATTGATGGCTTGTCACTGTTTTCTGGGAATGGTGAGATACTGAAGCAGTAGTGCACAGCTTATGTTGTCATTCCACATCTTATCAGTTGAAGAGGGAAGGTGGTGAACCTTCACAGGGTCCCAAATGGAGCTGGCGGCTGGGCCGGATACCCTGGGCTGCTGTGGTCCAGGTGTTTGGGCCATCTCAGCACATCTGGGCACATCTCAGCAAGCTGCTGCTGTTGAAGGAGCTGTAGGGTGAGCTGGAGCAGGCATCAAAAGCACAGTGTTTGGGTGATGGAGCAGCAGCTCCCCGGCAGGAAAATGAGTGAGTTGGTGCTGGGAAGGCAAGCTGAGCTGCAGATTAAATGTGTCAAAGTATTTGTCTGTATGTGAGGTTTGCCCTTGGGTTGGAAAAAATAAAATTCAGTCTAACTCTTTTTTGTTCATGGGCAGATGGTTCGTAGCAACACCATTAAAGAGCTGAAAGTGGAAACTGCTAAAAACTATAAGTATTTTTTGTTATGCTCTGCTTGCGTGTTTGTAAAGGGCCATTAAATGCCAGAATGCATGAATCTTATGTATTTCTGAAGAAGTAGGTGCTGTAGTGCTGAGATGAAAATGTTTTGCTGCTCTTGTTCTGCTGAACAAAAACGCATGAGCTCCTTGGTCATCTCCACCAGCTTCATTGAATGTAGCTGTATAAAAGTGGACTGCTATGGAGGACTGCACCATTATTTGTCTGATAATGCTGGATTAGCATTCTTGGAAGTGCCATAGAGCTAGGGTTTGTTTTTGGATAAAGCAGTTGCATGATCTCAGGATGTGGCTGGTGTGCCTGTTTGGAGAAGCTTTTGCTTGTTCAGTCAGGGTTGGTATGCAGAAGGGAGCAAAGTCATCTGAACTCTGGAGGCATGTGTGTGAGCAGTAGCAGATTGCTGTGTTTCACCTGAAAAGCAGTGGTGAAACAAGCCAGGATGCCCAAACTAGCTTTGACATCTGTGGGAAGTACCTTGAGTCCTAGAAGAGCTATGAACTTATAGGAGGTGCTCACAGATAGCAGTGGCAGGAAAGCAATGGTTAAAAAGAGGAGTTGAAAATAGGCTGCGCAATAATTAGAATAGCCTTGTTGTCCCTCCAGGCTGCAAGCAGGTGGGTCTTTTCTGGACCCTGTCTTTCTCAGGTTCGTAGGCAGGAGGTTATAAATGAGACTCTGGACCCTTTGGCGTGAGGGGAGGTCGGACTAGGTAGTTAAATTCCTGAGGGACCACGTAAGTCGCAGAGGAGCCTTGGTTTAATGCTGTTTACTCAGCCTTATCTATTTCACTTGTGGTGTTGCCACAGCTACCCGTGTGTGTGTTTTCTAAAAACAACCAAGAATAATCATGGAAGCTATTCACTAGCTTGTGTGAAACATCCATGATTATTTCACTTGGGAGCCGAACCGGCCAAGAGCGAAAAGTAAGCAAACAGTGAATATAGCTAAAATATGGACTGTGGTAGGAGAGAATAAAAGGAGCACACATCGTGGGCTGGAGCTTGCCATGGGCGTGCGGTATTCCAGCCAAAATACACAAAAGCATTAATCTTACTGACTCGTACAGCTTAAACCCCTGGTATTTCAAATGCTGTAATAATACGGCCTCTTTGCAGGCTTGGCTTTGGCCCGGCCTCTCCGTGCGGTGGAAGGGGATACCTGGTCTGCAGCACTGGGACATTCATGTCAGGTCCGAGTGCCGGGAGGGTGGGAGTCAGCCTGAGCTGGAGCATTTGCCAGGCAGCTTGAATATAGTCTAAATGTTGGAAAGAACTGTCTTTTTCTCTCTTCCTGCATTAAATAAAAACCATTTAATGCTTTGAAGGGCTGCGGTGGGATGGGAGCTTGAAAGTCCATAAACCAGTAAGTTTGGCTGTGGTCAGCTGAAATGGATTAGGTGAAGTGGTTTATGTACTGCTGGGATGTTAGTGCGTCTGTATGAAGTGAGGAACTGAGCTAACTTGTAAATTCTCCAACTAGGGTCCAATGAAGGTTTTGGTAACTTACGGTGGCGATCCTATCCCTAAAAGCCCTTTCACTGTGGGCGTTGCTGCTCCACTAGACCTGAGCAAAGTTAAAGTCAATGGACTCGAAAACAGTAAGTACCTCTGGGCTGGAAGCCCCATAGCTGGCCTCTGAATTGTCTTCTGAACCTGTGACAGCTGACATGTTCTGCTGGAACAGAAGTGGGTAAAACAAACTTCTTTTTTAATTTGCTACAGTTGTGGGTCCACCAGCTCCAACGTTATAGCTGGTCAGAGTCTTGAGAACTAAATTTTAATTTAGATTATTATTAATTTTTTTTTGCAAAGATTACATAGCAAAGTGGACAAAGCTTGTGTGGGGTTTAGTCCCTTGTGGTGAACAGAGCTGGACTCTTCACCAGGCTGGGAACCTGCTGGTGAAATCTGGTTTCCTTGAGGCTAAATGGCTGTTTGTTCAAACTTAAGTTACTGCTACTCCGCAGAATGTCATTCATAGAGTCTCTGTTTTCTAAAAGCAGAACAACTTAGCGCTGTGAAATGTTGCGTTCCTGAAATGAACCTGTGATACTGTCAGGCCATGTCTTACAGGCTTGTTTGGCACTGTGGCTTTGTAGTTCCAGTTAACCAAAGCACTTGTTTATTTTTAAGTTTGGTTTGGTTTGGTTTGGCAGGTGTTTTTGCAGGGGGGGTGCAGACTGAGCAGGGCTCTGCCAGTGCTTGCTCCCTCGGTGGTATGTGCGTGAGAGATTTATTGGAGCACTGTCTGACCTTGAGTACTTAACGTAGTAATACGGGTTTGTCTTTTTCAGGAGTGGAAGTAGGCAAGGATCAGGAATTTGTAATTGACACCAAAGGAGCCGGTGGGCAAGGTAAACTGGATGTTAATATTTCCAGTCCTATGAGGAAAGCTGTGCCATGTCTGGTGGAACCAGTTCTGGGTAAGGAGTGCAGCACTGCAAAGTACATCCCAAGGGAAGAAGGACTGTACGTGGTGGATGTGAGTTATGATGGCAACCCAATCCCAGGGAGCCCCTACACTGTGGAGGCCACGCTACCTCCAGACCCCTCCAAGGTAAGTGAGTGGTTTAGACCAGTTACAGCAGCTGATACCTGCAAACTGAATCGTGGGCAATTGCATGACACTTGGCTGGGTTTTGGCCAAACCAGACCCAGGAACATCCTTACTCAGAGTGCTCAGTTTTTCCTTTTGCAGGCTCCATGACTCATGCAAGTCATTTCTATAACACTGTATTTGAAAAAACCATTGTACTAATTAAGAGCACTGCAAGCATCCTGCGTAGTGTGGCAAATACAAGGGTTGCTCCTAATTTAATAGAAGTGGCCTCATGAGCATCTTGACTGTATTAACTGATTCTAAGGAATAGATTTCAAGAAAAGTACGTGTACAGCCATGAAATATTTTAGTGTTTCTACCTTTTCTATCTCATGGCTATATAAAAACAACTATGGTGAGAGTGTAAATATCTCCTTACCTAGAAACCTCTTTGGAGGAGGGATGTCAATGTTACAATAAAACTGGGAGGAGCAGCAAAGGAGACATTGCTTTCTGTGTATTTTGAAGAGTCAGTTAATCAAATCCCACATACCAACAAGTCTAAGTCTATCTGCTGTCAATAACATGAAAAAATGAATTTAGCTCAACTGCATATTCTCTTCTAGGTAAAAGCTCATGGTCCAGGTCTTCGAGGAGGCCTTGTTGGAAAACCAGCTCAATTCACAATAGATACCAAAGGGGCAGGAACTGGAGGTTTAGGTTTGACAGTAGAAGGACCGTGTGAAGCTAAAATTGAATGCTCAGACAATGGTGATGGAACCTGCTCTGTCTCCTACCTGCCTACGAAGCCTGGAGAGTATTTCGTCAACATTCTCTTTGAGGAAGTTCACATTCCTGGTTCACCATTTAAGGCAGACATAGAAATGCCATTTGATGTCTCTAAAGTCATTGCTGCGGGCCCGGGTCTGGAACGTGGTAAAGTAGGTGAGGCAGGGCTGCTGAACGTTGACTGCACAGAAGCGGGTCCTGGAGATCTGCGGGTGGACATGGTGTCGGATACCGGTTCCAAAGCTGAGGTCCAGATCGATGATAACAAAGACGGGACCTATGTTGTAACGTATGTGCCACTCTCAGCTGGCATGTACACGATCAAGATGAGATATGGAGGAGAGCAAGTGCCTAAGTTCCCAGCCCGGGTCAAAGTGGAGCCAGCTGTGGACACAAGCAGAGTTAAAGTGTTTGGGCCTGGAGTGGAAGGAAAAGGTGAGAATAACTGTTGGTATCAGAATTCACAGGACTTGTGGTCCTCTGTCCTGCACAGAGCACTCTGAGCATTAAAACTTGTAATAGCCTTGCATGTTCCCATGGTGACCTTCGGACAGGGGGGTTTCGTTATGTTCCCAGATGAGTTGTTTATATGCTGGTTCACAAAATATTTTGTCATCGGAAATACATGCGGTTCTTGAAGTGACTCTTGAAAATGTATCCTGCAGATGTCTTCCGAGAAGCTACAACCGAGTTCACTGTGGATGCTCGACCTCTAACAAAGTCTGGTGGCGACCACATCAGGACGCAGATCGTGAGCCCGTCCAACTCCCCCATGGACTGTCTCATCCAAGACAATGCTGATGGAATGTATTCAGTAGAGTACACACCGTTTGAAAAGGGTAACCTCTGGGGTTTTGGTTTTTTCTTGTACTTGAGAGGGGAATACCAAGAGCCAGCAGCTCTTCTGACACTTTCATTTGTCAGACTGCTGAGGTCTGCCAGGAACTTGTTGGCATCTTAGCAAGATTTTTGCCAGTAGAGGAGCTAATTCTGCAGGAAGTAGCTTTATTTTAACTTGAAGAACTGACTTTTACAGTAACTTGGCTTCAGAAGAGGAGTGTGTAGATGGCATCTCGGTTATGAAACACTAATGAAGTCTTGTGAAATGCAGGATGAAGCTTATACCCACTGACTTAAACACTAACATTTAAGTCTGTAGCATCTTGTAGAAGTGATGTTAAGTGATGAGAATATTTAGGGATCTCAGGACGTGTTTTCCTCCTCTTAACAGGTCCACACACAGTCAGTGTAACGTACGATGGCGTACCTGTGCCAAACAGTCCCTTCAGAGTGAATGTGACAGAGGGCTGCCATCCATCACGTGTGAAGGCACAAGGACCTGGACTCAAAGAAGCTTTCACAAATCAGCCAAACCCCTTTTCGGTTGTCACCAGGTAACCTCATCCTTAAGGAATATCTAAGGGAGGGAGGAATGTAGTGGGCTGTGTGATGCAGGATGCTAAACTCAGTATAAATATTTATAAAAAGGCCAAGCTGTGTCCTTTTAATTACTGCAAGTGTTACCTCATTGCATGCTGAGCACTGTGAGGTTATGCTGACCCTCTTTGCATGCCAGAGCATGCTGAGGGCTGGACATCAGAAGTCAGGTTACTGCATTTCCAATAGGGGTGAAAATGCAGCCAGAGCACGCGAAGCTGCTGTTAGAAGCAGGTAATTCTAATGAAGTGCATTTCTGGATTGCAGAGGGGCAGGAATTGGTGGCCTTGGAATAACTGTTGAAGGACCTTCGGAGTCTAAAATTAGCTGCAAAGATAACAAGGACGGGAGCTGCAGCGCCGAGTATGTTCCTTATGTTCCAGGAGACTACGATGTTAACATCACATACGGTGGAGAGCATATTCCTGGTAAGAGCTCTTGCTCAGTGGCTTTCAGAAGAGGGAGGTTGTTGAGCTAAGGACTTGATACCTAGTTTGCATCTCACTTATGTTGAGGGATATTGAGGTTTTGACTTTGTGTCAAAAAAATTTTGTGTCTTTTCCTGGGAATTCAGGCAGAAACAGTGATGGCTTTTGTTCCTCACACCCAGGAGGAAGTGTGGAGTGTTTTGTGCTGTGGTGCAGTAGTTTTGAGGAAGGGCTACAGTCACTTCTTGTTTTTGAAACAGCTTCTGTGGGGATGTGGAGGACCCTTGTCAAGACTGTAGCACTGCAGGGGGGAACAACAGTGGGTACAGATGGGTGGGACAGGGGAAAGGATGCTAGCCCTTGGCAAATAACTGGTATTATGCACAAGTGGTGTGTAATGCATTCGGTCAAGAAAACAGCCCTTTAGTATGTGCCTTCAAGACTGTTCTGCAGTAAAATGGTCTAATGGGAGAGCTTGTAATGGGGGTTGTATTAAACACTGCAAGTTTTGAACACTGCATAAAGTGTAGTAACTGTTTCATAAACCAGACATTTATCTGTGCATGTATTTGCACTGGATGTTAAGCTGAAGGTTTAAGGAATGTTCCAGGTACATCTGGCATCCAGCAGTTCGTGACTAAAAGAAGGGTATTTTGCTTGATACCAAGAATTAAATGCTCCTAAATGCCAGACACTGTTTGAGTTCTTCCATGCTGTCGTACAGCGTACATCTAGCTATTCTTTCCTAGTCACTGTGAGTGAGTCAGTTCTTTCCTGTTGGTCCCATTTTATTTGTCAACATACTGAATTTGGTAAAATATGAAGGAAGCAAGTGCCTGCATGACACTTTGTTTGCACTTCTGGTTTCTTTCATGCATTGTTTTCTGAGGTGTGAGAGGCAGGTGGGTCTCAATTGAATTGTTGATTAGACAATGAATATGTAGAAGCACCATCATTACGCTTTTGGCTTTTGCAAAAGCAAAGAAGTAGCATGGAGGCTGTGGAGTTGTCATTCCTGCCTGAGGTTGAGGCACAGTAATAAAAAAGCCCAAGGAAAAGTGGGGAAAAAGACCATTGCTTTCCTGTTAACGCTGTGGTGTTTAACACTTGCTGTGTTATCTTTCAGGCAGTCCTTTCAAGGTTCCTGTGAAGGATGTTGTGGATCCCAGCAAGGTGAAGATAGTAGGACCAGGTCTGGGAACAGGTGTACGAGCCAAAATCCCACAGTCCTTCACTGTAGACACCAGCAAGGCAGGAGTAGCACCCCTTGAGGTGGTGGTGGCAGGACCCAGAGGTAAGAACCAAAGTACTGCATCCAGCTGTGCCCCCATCTCTCACTATTTGCAAAAATAGTGATACCACTTGAATGAGCATTTCTCTCTGTTCCTGTTTATCCAGTGTGTGCACCTGGACAGCTGACCCATGTGTCATGCTGTAAAGGAAGGAGAACTGTGTCCTAGGTAGTATTGCTTTGGGCAGTGTCTTTGATGGCTTTATTCTAATCTTCTGAGCTGGGAGAAGTGGCATGAGTAACCATCACTGGTGAACAGTTGTGGCTTAGTTTTAGACATCAAAAAGTAATTCTCACGTGTGAATGGTGACTTGGGAAACCCATGTCACTGGGTTGCAGGAGTCTCTGAAACACGGGGGAGACCCTCAGTGGTCCCCAGAGAGCAGCAAGGCCCTCGAGCTATAGTGTTAATGATGTTTGCATTAACCTAGGAAGCTGTGTCTTGTTGGCACAGCATCTCGGCAACAAGTGCCTTTTGGCTGCAAATTTCACCTTGTTGGGGGGTGAGAGCTGCTTCCCCACTCAAGTGTCAGGTCACCATGGTGCGGGTGCCCCTCAGGTAACCCTTCTTTAATTTTAGTGGATGAGACGGATTCCCAGGGATGGCGCTCCCCATTGAAAGCGATTTCGGATTTCTTTAAAGGTGATCCGAAGGGTGAAACTGAGACAGGTTTGAACTCTCACTAACTAGTGGCAATTTTGGCTCTCAGAAATCCAACTGCCAACAGCAAGAATCATCTGGAGGAGGGAGAGGGAACCAATGATGTTGCTTTTAGGCTTTGCATGGCGACTATACATTTCTTTTGTGCTTGCTTTACTGCTAATCCATGCCGTATTTTAAAGCTAACTTGTAATTTTAGTCTGCTTTGTGAGTTGATCTGAACCAATATGTCATGTAATCCTCTGTAGATTTAGCTCAATGCAAATCGAAATAATTGATCCTGCTTTCTTTGGGGTTTGGCAGCTCCTGCCTAGGGAGCAAGCTGCCTTTCCGAATACCTAATTGTGAAAGACTCAGTGAATGCTACAAACCAGCTGGCTTTAGGGCTCGATTCTGAATCCCTGTAACAGCATGTAATCTTGTAAATGACAGTTCAGGCAATTATAACAACTACTCGTTTTCTTTCTCAAAAGGTCTTCGGTGTATGTTGAGCAATTGCTCTTGACCTGGATTGTACAGAAAGGCAGACTTTTCTCCAGTATTTTCATGTTAGCTTTTGTTTACAGCAAGAAGATGGGAGGCCAGAGAGTGGTGGATAACAAATCTGTATCAAGTCAATGGCTCTTGAATGCAAAATAAGGGAAACTGATCACTGATCCATGCCTATTGCCTTCATTTAAAAAAAATTAAAAATTGAAATTTAGCTTGTTGCGAACTGTAAATGAGCAGAGCATCTTGGAGCTTTGTGCAGCAAATGGCTGATGAGGAACTGAGTTTTAATAGCGCAGCTGAGAAACTTGTCTGTTGCTTTTTTAGGAATTGTGGAACCTGTTAATGTAGTAGACAACGGAGATGGCACCCACACGGTGGTTTACACCCCTACGCAGGAGGGACCCTATATGATCTCTGTCAAGTATGCTGATGAAGAGATTCCTCGCAGGTAAGGTGATGAAGATAAACTTAGATGAACTGAAGATTTAATGACCTAACTGTGCTCTCCCAGCACATGAGCACTGTTTAAGGGCTAGCTGTGCTCCTTTTTACTTTGCTAGTGCAACTCCTTGCATTATTTTAGGGTTCAGTGGTGGTTTTGGGGTTCAGAGTTCTGCACCTACAGCAGAGACACCTCAGCATGTACTGCAGTAATTATCAGCCATTGGCTTAGGAACAGGGGGTTAATAATTGTTTTCCTTTAAGTCCCTTCAAGGTGAAGGTCCTTCCTATGTATGACGCCAGTAAAGTCACAGCGAGTGGACCAGGTCTCAGCTCCTATGGCATACCAGCCAGCCTGCCTGTGGAGTTTGCTGTGGATGCTAAGGATGCTGGGCAGGGGCTTCTGGCTGTACAGATCACTGTAAGTAACTACAAAACCTAGCAGCAATGGAAACACGTTGTTCTAGATGGGCACAAGTATCTCCTATCGGAATTGTCCACAGCTGTACCCTGACATACCCAGTGTCCTGGAGCCTGAACTGCTGGTTGGACCTTAAGTTCTGGTACTGGGAAATCTTGCACTCTGTGTTTTGTGAAGCTCTTGAGGCTGCTTTTATGAGACTTCAGTTTTAAAATCATCACCCATGCTATATTTGGCTCTTGTTTAACCTTGCACTCCGCAAATGCTCAAAATGAGATAAATAGTTTCTTGTAAGATTTTGAAAATGCTGGAATTTGAAATGGAGACAGCCTTCTAGCAGTGTAGTTCAGCAAGGCCATAAGATAACATCCACACTGAGTCTTACATGATGATAAATTAACAAACAAGTCTCCCTCAAGGTTGCCAGAAGTCATGAGCTGCTTAAGGAGATACTACAGGAATGTTTTTATTTGACTTTGTTATTGCTCTTCCTGAGATTTCTGGTGCCTGGACTCTGTGGCCTCAGCAAAAAAGTCTCTGGTTAGCGGGTCATAAAACACATTTCTCAGCTCTGGCATGCCCAGGTCATGGCATGGCTGGTTGTACTTGCCCTTCTGCATTCTTGCTCCCGTGCTGTCCCACTGTCTGCTCAGGTGTGCCAGAGCAGTTGCCTTTATTCTGGCATGCAGGTGTGCTCTTAAAAGATCCAAAATGCTTATCAGAGCTCCCACCCTGGCTGTGGCTTGAAGATTACATTCCATGTGGTGGGAGTGCATGGGTGATCCTTCTCACAGCATTTGTTTGCTGCTTCTTCTGAGCTGTAATGGCAAATGTTTCAGAGGCTTTCCTGAAAGAAGCAAGGTCTTTCACACTGTACCTAGAATCTCAAGTCCTTTGCAGCTTTTATGTACCCCAGGCAGTATTAACTCATGAAATACAGAATGTATTCTGTAAGCAGGCCTGGAAGACCTTCTAAAATGCTTCAGGCTTTGCAGTTGATGAGTTGTACTGAAATGTAAATGTTATGTCCAGTGCTGATCTTTGTTGTAGGTCTGAAAGCTTGATGCTGAAGCTCAGATCTGTATTGTTTATGCATCTCCTTAATTCCTGTATTCAGCATAAAAATTATAGTTGGAGTGACTACATAGGTCTGTTTTTAACTGTAGACCTTGCAGGGGAGCTGACAGCAGACTCTGGTAATGCTTCCCCTTGACCTCAGGCCTTTCGGGGCGCAACTAGTCAAGGCTACCCAGTGCTTTGTCAGGACAGAGCTGCACAGTCTGGCTCCCAATCTGTGCCTCAGGGACCTGGGAAGTGTTCTTCATTTCTAGCAGTGATATGACAATGAATGAAGCCTAAAATATCTTACAATTAATACAAAGTTCATTAAAATGCCTTGCTGCATCTTATGAAGGGTAATTAATGATAGCGATGGTTATTTTATAATGGTCTGATACCTTTTTGCTTCTAATAGTCTACTCCTGGTACTAGTTCTTGAGTAGAAAGGTATTTAACTCTCAAAAACCTGCAGTTCTGTATCTATTTGAGGCTAAATATGGTTGTGAACAGATTTGCTGCCCTGCCAGAAGAATTAATGACTAACTTCAGAATGCCTAACGCTTCTGTTTTGCATTCCTCAGGACCAAGAGGGCAAGCCCAAGAGAGTGGACATTCATGACAACAAGGATGGCACTTACACAGTCACCTATGTCCCCGACAAAACGGGCCGCTATACGATTGGTGTGAAATATGGTGGAGATGATATCCCATCCTCTCCCTACCGGATCCGGGCGTCTCCAGCTGGGGATGCCAGCAAGTGTTTGGCCACAGGTAAGTGTTGGCTCCTCTCTCTTGATGCTGTTTGTCCCTGGTGTAGAGCTGCCTTTGGAGCATGGTGCAGTTCATGTACTGGGTTTAGAAGATGATGGAGTCTTGTGTAATCTGGCTGCTTTTACAAGGGTTTTTTTCCCTAAAAATAAAGAAGTGTCCACCCTGCGAGGGAGCAGAAATCTCTTACAGTCTCAAGCCTAATCTTTCAAATTGCCTGGGTTGTTATAAACAGCCAGATGCAACCAAAATCTGATGCTTGTTTTGGCTTGGATAAATCCTGCTGGGAACCACAGTGAGGTTGATTTAAAAATAGCATGTCTGTGCACGTTCACTGCATCACGCTTCTTGCGCTGCGAGTGTTGCAAGAAGTTTTTGTTCCAAACAAGAACAGAATTAATTGTAAGGATGTAAATAGTTGGCTGTGTGCTTCTGCATTAGCAAAGCCTGTTCAAGCTGGGTGTTATTTAGTTGGAGGTTTCTGCTGCTTTTCTGTCTGGTGAAGGTTGTCCAGGGTCTGAACACTTTTGGAAGGTGTGTGTAGAAGGAGAAAACCTAAATATAAAGAAGTTACTACAGCTCAAAAAAATCATTGCCTCAAAAATCAGTGCCTTGGTGTGGGGGAGGGACTCCAAATTTGCTTCTGTAGGAGCCCACTTGTATCTTCTACCCTTACCCGTTATCAGGAAGGATGGTCATCAAGCAGCTTTGGGCTGACCACAGCTACATGTTGCCATCTTCCAGCCATCCGGAGGCTTTGGCAGGGAGCAGAGGTGACAGGAACAAGTTACAAGAGTGCCACTGAATGTTAAATCCCCCTGATTTTAAAATAATTTAATTAGGCAAGAACAAATTGAAGTTTAGTCTGGGATTGTAGGCCTCTGTAGGGCGTTGTGCAGATCTGCCTCATGCAGTTAGAGCTCACCAGGTGCCCATCCAGCAGCTGGCTGCCTTCAAGCCTGCTTAAACATAAATATAGTCCTGGAACAATGGAAACACAGAGTGGCAGGTACCCCTTTTGCTTCAAAATTTGTTTAAAAGAGGCATTAATGTCTGAATCTGATACTTTTCCAAGTAACTCAAGTAACTATTGAAAATAACTGCGATGGTGATTACTCTCAGATGCCAGCTTAAATTTCCCATTTCCAAGAAGTGCCTCTGACTCTCTGCTGTAAAGCTGAAATACAATCACTGCAGGAGTAGATGCTGGAATATTGTCAAGACATTAAAACGGCAGGTTCGTTGCCACTTGAAAACAAGCCATTTACCTGGTAACAAGTGCCGGTCGAAAGCAGGAGTATTAAATATGTACTGCAAATAAGACTTAATAGTTCTCATTTAAACACAGTGTTCTTCAGGCTGGATCCGATTGCCACAATTTGGCCATTGCTCATGATTTTCTGTTTTGGGGATGTGTGTTAGAACAGTGGAAAATCATTTGTGGGTAATGGAGGAGGAAACATGGCCATGACTGCTACTGTGCACTTTTATAGCTGCTTACCCAGGGAGGTTTATGGTAAAGCAGTGACAGCCGAGTCGCTGGCTGGGGCAGAAATAGTGCCTTTGGCTCTGCATAAAGGAGCATGATGGTAGGAGTATGGGTTAAGGCATTGCTTTCTTCAAACTTATCTTTTTTCCCCCTCTGTTCTCATCCAGCCTCTCTGATTGCAGAGGAGAAGGGAAGCTGGTGGCCAGCTCTTGCATGCTGTGGTGCTGACCAACACTATGAATGTCCCTTGTTGTACATCTGCTCCCAAACCCATGTCTGTGGGTCCCCGGGACCGGTGTTTTGGTGCTGTGCTTCCCAGGCGCCTTGCGGGCAGCCTGCCTGGGAAAACTGTCCTCTGAACGCTCTCTGTGATGAAAATTGCCCTGTAGGTCCTGGAATTGCACCCACTGTGAAGACTGGTGAGGAGGTTGGTTTTGTGGTAGACGCCAAATCAGCGGGGAAGGGAAAAGTGACGTGCACCGTCCTGACGCCAGATGGGACAGAAGCTGAAGCAGATGTTGTTGAAAATGAGGATGGGACTTACGATATCTTCTACACGGCTGCCAAACCAGGAACCTATGTGATTTATGTCCGCTTTGGTGGGGTGGACATTCCCAACAGTCCTTTCACCGTCATGGTAAGCCAGCTCTGCTCTGAAAATGCCTCCCACTCGGATTCCTGCTGCCGTGTTTTATTTAGTGATAGGTTAACTCTGTGTGTAAATGTTTGCTTAGGCATTTATTAGGCTAATAGGAGCTAATGAATCCTTATTATTATTTTGATTATTTTGAGCAGGGAATACAGTTAAGTGAAGAGGGATAGAAACCATCAGAGGATGAAGACCTGGCTTCTCTGAACAAGTTAATTTTTCATTTCCTGACCTTCTATTTCTTTTTCAAAATGATGTAAGGGTGGTTGTAATTGGCTTCTACAAGTAATTACTTCAGCTGTTGTCAGATACAGTGCTCTGGCTTGTCCATCTCTCGCTCTTTATGATGTTGTCCCCGAAGTAAGGAATGGTCTGTTGACAGATCCCAGGGAAGCAGGCTGTTAGCTCACGCTTAAAAATGATTTGCAAGTGCTAGTTAAACTGTTATAGCCTAACCCCCTTTCTTCTAATTATGTTCCTTCCAACATGCAGTACTTCAGCATGTTTAGGTTTAAAAAGCAAACAAAACCCCAGCCTCCCTGAGGAGGTGACTAGGTGCCTCTCAGGGCTCTGAGAAGCTCTTCATGAGAAGAACAGCTCTTGGTGTTGGCAAAACAAGTCTTGGTCTTGTAATCTCAGCTGAGGCAGCCTCTGGCACATCTCGCTCCGTGAAGCCACGCAGCCATACTTGTGCCGAGTCTGGCTGAAGCCTGTGGGAGAGTCCTCAGGACCAGGTGTGCCCACTCTTCCTACCTGCCATCCTGGCAGATTGCTACTGGTGTCCCTGAAGATTTCCACAAGAAAAACGATTCCCTTGGCCATCTCTCAAAGCTCACTGCAGGAAATGCCTCTCGAGGTCGGGGAGCCTACTCCTGGCCAGACAAAATTCCCACTTCCTAGCTGGCTGATAGTACGTGTTTGACTTGGGTGTCGTAGCTGGGGACAGAGAACAGTGAAACAGCAGCATTCTAGTTTTGCATTGGTTTTCCTAGTGGAGTCTTTCCATACATAAGTTTCCGGTGGGTTATTTCGTTTGGGTAGTTTGCAGTGGTGTGAACGTGCAGGAGCTGGGGTGGCCAAGCCCAGTGGAGCTGGATGCGTGGGTGTCAGCCCCAGACACTCTCCATGGGTCAAGTGGGGGAGATGGGAATTTGCAAGTCATCCTCTTGGCATGCCCGGTGGGAAGGGAGGCTGCGCCGGGGGAAAACACATTGGGTGTCTTGACGACGCCATCCCAGCTATGAATCAGAAGAATAGCTTTTCAGCTATGACTGGACGTGGGCTGGGTCGTTCACCCGAGCCGGGAGCAGCCTTCCCACGGCAGCCTTCCTCTGCCTCCCAGCTCACACCTCCTGCTGCCCAGTGCCTGGGGACTCACATCTTCAGTTTAAACCTTTCGCTTCCTTCCCTGCACCATTCCCTTAAAAAAAAAAAAAGCAACTCTGCAATTCAGTTCCACCAGTGTTC